>MU865363.1:0-137116 GCA_033297215.1 Podospora fimiseda
ACTGGTAGGCTGTGGAGGGTCCTTGGCATGGTAGTTGTTGTGCCAGGTGACCGAGTACACTGTTGAATGCTGTCAGCGGGAACCGTGTGACACATTACAAGACGACCTCAAGGCGGAGAGGGGCATCTGGCGGCTGAGCTTTACCCGCAACATCCAACAGAACGGTGACGGTGGGATCTGACCCACTACGGTACAAGTAGATAATGTTATGGAAGCCCTACAGACGCGTACTGGGCAACCGATGTGTGATTGATGGATTGGAAGTTTTATTATTGTAACCGAGTAACCCTTCAGGTAGTAATTCTCAGACTTTGGAATCAAGGCTGGTATATCTGTGCTTTTTCCTGTCGCTACTTGCCTAAGGTAAGTAAACAGTATTGTCAATTTTCTTGGGTGTTTTCGAGTAGGATCTCTCGCAGTTACGAGTTTCCAACTCAAGTTAAGCGGCTATCAGCCAATCCGGGTTCGCGGTCCGGATGACAAAACATCGCGTATGTGGGCGAGAGGCTCTGTTTGTTGGATATGCTACATGACTAACTTCGAAGATTGCGGCGAAGCTTCAAGCATTTATTGTTCTGGTATGTGGCGCCAAAAATAAGGATCAGGACTCCCGGGTATCCGATGCAACATGGAGGCGGTATCACGAGGATTCCCTTGAACGGCTCTCAATGCTTTATCGTTGAGTGTAAGTGCTGGTCAAAGAGAATAATTGATTAATGGGACTTACAAGGCCCGGGTCCATTTCTCCTCGTTCCGGTAACCCGGTTCTAAGCCAGTCTTCAAGGTTTGTGATGAACTTGGTAAGCATAACAATAATAAACTTCCCCATGAGGTATTTAGGCTAAAATAGCTGTAAAGAAACGCCAAAGTTGAGAGGCTAGATCGAACAGCCGGAGCTGAATAGACAATGCAGGTGGTCGCAACAGATACCCATTCGATGTTGCAATAGGCTCCCAAGAGCTATTGAGTGTCGTGGTTCGGTTAACTCATACACCACACCAGGATTTGTAAACGTCTTGGTCAGCAGCTGCATAGTGTCTAGATCCCCTTTTCTCATCTTCAAGGTTGACGGCGAGGCAAATGTAGGATGTATTGGATGGTGAAGGATACGATCCGGCCAATGCGCAATTATTTCTCGTGATTAGGAGCCTAGTTCGATCCGGAGTCTAGCCCGTCAATCCCGTCACTAAAGAGAGGATTGATCGAAAGGGCTTCATTGAGATAGACATCTAGGTATGTATCAAGGTATTCAAAAACAATGAGGAACACACAGAAGAAAAAGTATAAAGAAGGGTATGTTCCCCTTCACTCCTCAACATCTCGTCCTCATCATCATCACTCATCCAGTACACTCAACACACCCAATCTCAACACCAACCAACAGCCAAAATGAAGGTCATCAGCCTCATCACTCTCATCTTCGCCGCCGTCGCCGTGGCCGCCCCCGCTGCCAACGAGCCTACCAGCCTCGACGCCCGCGAGGAGGCTGAATCCGCCAACCTCGTCAAGCGCGGCTGCCCTGCCGGTTACTCGTGCCAGAACCACAAGTGCTATCAGTACACTTGCTTCTCTTCTGGCTGGTGCCAGTGGAGCCCTAGTAGTTTGACCTGCTAGGTAGGTCAATGTTCGGGGATGATAATAGTTACAAAACTGACATGATTCAGGCGTCTCGAATTCCGAGACCTTCCAGCAAGGTTGACGAGACACAACTTCTCGAACCTTGGTATCAAGGAGGGGACAAGAGCACAACTTCAACGTTGTAAAGGAAACCGTAAGGCCATGGCGCGGACTACTGAGTCGTTACACTCGTTTTGTATGTAGCTACAGAAAAGAGATGCATCAAATCAAACCATTGAAAACCCACAAAATTATACAAGCACTCCTGAACAATAGGGCTGATTCTCTTTGTGCAGTATATGTACGTACTGTGCAAGGACTCTGACATGACGCATATTGAACCTAGGGGACAATTTTGACAAATTGTTCGAGAACCTAGGATTTTATCCGCAAATCTAACCGGAAAAATGACATGATTACCACTCCAATAGATTCAAGGTACTGCTTTTACATCAATAGCCTCAACATTCTTGCAGTTATTCAGCTGGAGGGAGAATAAATCAGCCCAGTACAATACCCCCCTTTGAATGTTTGTTAGCGTGATACTTGTACTTGATTATAAACATCCATGCCTTTTTGAATTGGAACACGCTTTTTTTGGTTTAAAACAGTCCTGATTAAGAATAACTAAACCGAATTTTTAATAATAGAACAGACTTGTGAAAAATAAACAGCCATTCCTTACCTAAACGAAAAAGACCTTTTGAAAAATAGAAAGGCATGTTAATAATCAGGTTCAAGCGGGGGTATTGTATAAACCGCCACATTGCACATTTACAGTCCATCCATAAAAAACATTGGATTATAAATAAACATGTCCAGCACCTAAAAAAGGGCGGAAATATTCCTCGTCGTTGCTTAATAACATGATCACAAACCCTAACCCACAACTGGTCTCTTTCAATTCCGTACATGCCAAGCCCGCCAACCAACTCCAACAACAACTTTGCAAGCAACGGACATCCCGAGCCAAATGCACGTGGAGAGCCCACCACGTTACATTAAATATGCACGTTTTCAATGGTGTGCTTCCTTCCAACCTGCATATGCCCAGAAATCAAAATGGAGTTAAATTTCCTAATCGGGAATAAATCCGATATCTACGGGAAATTTCCTAATGGGGACTTACACGACTTTCAGTCCACACACTGTGACACTGCAAGCCAGAATTCAGACTGTCCAAACCACCATTTGTGTTAGCGCAAGTGAAAGTTAAAAGCTGTTTTGACAAACTCGTAAGTGTTGTTTCAGGGGTATAAAAAGCAGCAGGAATCATGGCTAGATAGCACGTTCATTAGACAAAACAACAGAGTGAAAACAGAGTTTGATGTGAGATTAAAAGTTCATATTCTACTGAAGAGTCGATGCTATCAAGGAAATAAAGCGTTGCTAGATAACTGTACATATTATCTAGACTTTTATCAATCCAGTTCCCTCTACGATGGTGGAAGAAGGGCAAGCAGCCTGAGGGACCAAGATGGAGCCATACCACCACCAGATAGATGTTTGAGATCACCCACGGCCTCCTTTCAAATATTTCAATAGGGAGGCTTTCAATGAAAAATGTGAACAAAACCATTTATATATATATATATCTATATTGCTATTGAGCCTAGAAGCAAAGTAGTGATTTGGTATATTTTGTTCGGTTTCCCAGACCCTGTTGTCAAGACACATAAGCCTAGAATATAAACCATAAGAAGTTTTTTTTTCTCAGCATCAGCCAGATCCCCCACCCAAGATGTCACAGATGTTTCTGGTACAAATAAAAACTTTGATCCCCCTTTGCCTTGGTGGCAGATCTGTTGGTTCACGACCTAAAGCACAGCCGTCAGAATCTCCATCTTCAAACCATGAAAAATTAGGCAGACCAACAGTTGCCAAATTTGTCAACTGGATAAATGAGGGATGGAATTTGATGATATTTGAAGATATCCTGTTCAAGTTAGATGGTTTGGGAATGCTATATCAGGGTAACGTTAGAAAAAAAGAAGACTTGGGTAATTTGAAACTTGCTGGGATTGGGAATGACTGAAACCTTGACGATAGCATCCGAAATAAAATCCACGCCACGGGCGTGTGTATTTAACGAGGCCTCCTCTTCATGATTCTTGTGATGAGATAGCTCGGTCAATGTGCTCTTAATAATTATCTTGGTCCCAGTAAAGATTATTCCTTCAGGTATAAAACCGTCTGTCCGTATTTAAAAGGAGGAAATAATTTCAAGAACGCCTAATTATTCCAATATTTCAACTTGTAATCAGAAATATGCCTTTTAATTACCGAAAAGCCTCCCATACACAAACTAGGGCTTCCAAAAAGAGTATGCAAAAAGACATCCAAAAACCACAGGATATTTCAAACTACCACATCGAATTAATAGATTGGTCCGCATACGGTGACAAGGCAGCTCCACCACCCTGGTACATGACATCCCCCAAAGAGAACCCAAAATCATTGTTACCAAACATGGAAGGATAAGACAAAACGTCAGTTGGAAAATCAAGAGCCAAGAAATCGTGTCCAAGAAGGGGAGTGCTTGCGCCAGAGATGGACTCCGATACGGGCACACCAATTCCAAGCATGCCCACCCCACTGCTCGGTGAGGGCGCCCACGTTGTTGCTGCCGCCGCCATCGGGAAGCTGCCCGATTCGAGCGTCAATGACGACCCTGGTGAATCTGAATGCATGGTAACCAGGGTCGTCGGTACGGAAAGAGGCTGCTGGCGCTGCTGCAGGTCGTACTTCATGTCAGCAATCAACCGTTCTGCAGCCGCAGCCGCACCCGCAAATAGCTTGTGACGGAACGTGGCGCCATCTTCCACGCCATCCGTATAAAGGTTTGACGTCACGTTGTAGCTGACCATCAAGAGCATGTTTAGCTTTGCCGCAACAACCCCGAGGTGATACCGAGATTGCCATATGCTCGACAGAAACTCCAGCGATTTGGTCAGGATTTCCCGGAAAATGCAACCAGTCTGTTGGGGATGGGAAAGGATTCTACTGTTGTCCAGCTGCCTCAGACGTCCAAGGATCCAGCAGGAACTTAATGCCGACCTTGCGGCGTCGGTCCAGAGTAACTGGCAAGCCATTTCTCTCACCTCGGGTGTGAGCCCGCACAGCTTCTCAAATTGATGCAAAACTGACGTCCCGTTGTCCCAGAGCTCCATGAGCTGACTTCTCTGGGCGGCTTCAGCTGGTGTGCCAAGAGTGGCCCCAAGGCTTGCAATGGAGAGGAAGCTGTTCATCGATATTGATATCAATGACTGCTGCAGGACCTCAATGCCATCTGAGGAGTTTGAACTCTGCCGGAGAGCGGGAGGGAGCTCATCAAGAAGTGACTTGAATCCCGTCCGTAGCCGGCTTTGTACGTCGGCAGAAGCTGGGGGGATTGGGGAATAGAGTCCTTGTTGCAAAGGTCCCAAGATTCGGGCAAGCTTAGCAGACGCAATGGCAAAGGCATTGTCTTTCTCCGCTTGTTTCTCGAGAACTTGGTCTAATACTCCACCTGAAGCTGGGTCAAGTGTGCGGAGACTGATTGGTGTGGGCAGAGGACAATCACTCTCATCGAGGCGAATGTTGAACTGCGTGCCACTGCGGATGCAGTAGTCAAGATTCAGCCTCAAATAGCAAGCCCAGAGCCTCTTCCTGACCTCGGCGTAGTAAGGAATAACCTCGGGGAAGAGTTTAGGGTCGCGATGAAGACCCATGTTGGACATGACTTGGCTCGTCAAGCCCATCAATGACATGATGTCGTACATCTTGTCTGTGTCTGATGCCGATATGGTTTTGATGACCATCAAGAGAAGCAGGACTTGCACAACACCAACACATGGCTTCTGGAACAGCGAGGTGTGGACACAAGCTTCGACGGCCTGTGCCAGTCGTCTACCTCGTAACCTGTCTGACTCGGTGTTCTGCATTGCAATTGCATTTGCAAGCAAAACCTTGGAGACATGAACGGGGTGGGTGAGTGTTCCGGCGTAGATTCCGTCGATGTCTTTGATGAAGGCCGGCTGGTCGAGAATACCGTAGATTCGGCCATACGTCGCAAAGTATTGTTGCATCCACTCATCGCACTCTTGTCTCTCTAGCAACAATAATCGCAGAAGTGAACTATCAGTGCCTACAGGAGCCAATGCGGGTGGGAGCGCGTTGATAGCTCTGAGTTGTGTCTTGAGCTCGGCAAAAGCTTTCCGACTTGGGTGGAATTCAGGCGAACGATCAAGCATTGCCTTGAGAACCATCATCTCATTGCATGGGGCGAGCCAATGGCTCAAACCAACCATGCGCGTCTTCCGCGCACTTCCTTCAAACACCATGGCCCGAATAGGCGGGAGAGTGGGGCGGACATTGGGTTCTTGTTGTTGTTGTTGTTGTTGCTCGATTATTTGGGAGATTGGTGATAGTTCTGGTGTATCCTCGCGGGATGAGCAGCTGCTATCTGGTGGAGTATGGGCTTGTGTTTGGGGTGAATGGGATGGGCGGGGTGATACGGCTGGTGATGGCTTCTTTACGCGGAGGCGGGGTCGAGGAGTGGTTTGATGGTCTTTGGGAGTGCTGTAAATGCATTCCGAGGGAATACCTCGGTGCTTGCACTGGGAACATGGAGACTCTCTGTCACATTTCGTCTTGCGGGTGCGGCATTGCCAGCACGAGACGGCTTCTCTGACTCGGGGTCGCTTGCGGCCGGCCTTGAGGTGGGCCTCAAAGGTGTCAGCACTGAGGTTGCTGAAAGTGAGAGTCATGACGGAGGCTGACGAGCGTGCGACGGTGAGAACTCAATGGATGGGCCAAATGGAAGAAGGTTTAAACTTTTGAAGATGGATCTCAATATGGTTCCTGGCGGGGTGCGGAGGAGCAGGGTGATAAAGCGAGGAATATTTGGTAGCGCGGGGTGTCTGTTGTGATGGTCCAGGGCCCCGGCTTCGTTTAGTCACAAGCCGAGACGCTGGGCGCTGGAAACATTGGATGCAACGTCAATGCACTTGTAAAAAAATTGGCGTGCAGATGGAGGCTGTGGTGATGGGGAAATTTTGATAATGGGACAAGGATGGGAAACTGGGCAGTGCCGAATGATTGATTGGGTGCTTGGTGCCAAAAGTTTAAAGCTTCGTCCCAGAAAACAGCCGGCCAACCTGTCGTGGAACCCAAATGGAGAAGGAAGGTGAAAGCTTTTTCGAAGCGGTCTCTCATTCAAAGTCTGGACGGGGTGTTAAGTTTTCTTGGTGTCTCTGTTAGCACGCCTTTTTGATCCAAACTAATTTATGACTTTTTTCTTCATGAAACCCCTCGGGATTGTGTCCTGTCTTTTTTCTTTCTTTCTATGTCTCGAGAAATCTTTTTCTTTCTCCATTGCCAACTGGTCCTTTCTCGCTTGTGGTGCCCAAGTTGCGGTGTCTTCGGCCGGAAGATGCTCGCTGCAACTCAGCCACCGCCAGAAGCTCGCAAATGCTTGATGCAAATGCTTCAGCTGACTCTTCCGACTTTTTTCTCCTTCTTCAATCAATTGTAAATGTGATAATTCCGCGGACGGCAAGGGTCAAGCTTCAATATTCCGTCTTTTTGGGGACCCTTAACCCTTTGAAACATAGAAATCCTTCATCGGATGTTACCATACCAATTCCCTCCCGTTCTTCCTCAGATCTCGTTGGTCACATCTCCAGTCACATTAGTAGTGTTGCATCTTTTTTTGCCATCGTTATTTCCATATAGTGTAGGAGTCATCCGGGGAGAGAACGCTTCATGCATGCAGATAATGTTGATCCTCAAAAAGTTCCATTTCACAACCACACTATGTTCCAACTTCAAGATAATGATTTCCAAGCATGCAACCCCCTGAGGAGATCCAATCTGGGGTATCCTTCTAGAACCACAAAAGAAGGTTTTCGTATTGTGTCAAATGAGGCACAGCCTTGAGGCCTCTGAACAACAACAGGGAAAACTTTTCTCTTTTCGCTTAGTCTTTTCCTTTTTTTTCTGGGGACAACACCACCACGAGAAGCAGCGGGACAGGCAGCGATAATTTCCACAGACATGACTGCCGAGTTTATTTCTGCGGGGTGAAGAATCACTGCACACATGGATGGCGCGTTCCACGGTTCTGGAATAGTGGTGCCCTGTCTTGATTTCCTATAGGCTCGTGTAACAGGACACAACCTCCGACTTCCGGCGAGGTTGGCAAGGGTTCAACTCAATATTCAATGCCAAGCATGGCAGTGATTCTTCCCTTTTTTTCTTTCAGAATCACGCGCCTGTGACGTGATCGATCGATTCTCTTGTTGGTCAAGTTTGCAGCTTGTAGAATCTTCTCCCGTGCTTCGGAAAGTCTTGTTTGTCATCAGATGGCTTGGATAGGTGCCGCATAGGCACATAACCCCTGAGATGTGGGATGATCCCCTGAATGATCACGAACCCTAACCCTTCCCCTATGTGACGTCGAGCTGTGATGTATATTCTGAATTAATTTAATGTCTATGTAAAAAAGCGACATCAAGCTTCGTTGTATTTGCGGTCTGTCTAGCGTATCGTTATGTTCAAGTTCTCACACAGAAAATATACAGTTTCGCCCATCACCGCCGCCATTTTATGTCGATCTCCGGGCTAGCTTCACCCGAAGATCAGTCTGGACCACCATCCAGTGATTCACCACTTTCCAGTCTCCTTCCAAAGCCATATTGTAATGCCAAAACATTGTTGGAATAAGCTTGTAGATCTCCAAAAAGGAAATGTTCTTGCCAGTGCATGTACGGTGCCCCGACCCAAACTGTAATGACATGTCAGTAAATCATGGTCAGGAATGCCAGAGCCAAAGACTTACAGTCAAGAGACATCTCTCCATCAGTGTCCGGCTCTCCTTATCACACAACCAGCGATCGGGATTCCATTCAGCTGCGTCGAGACCAAAAACATCCTTGTCCTGATGTACAACCCACGGGCTCATCCCGACCACGGTCCCTTCGGCAATGTGCGTTCCACAAAGTTCTACACCACCATCGGGTACCACCCGCTCCAGGGGTAATCCAATCACAGGATGCAACCTGCCGGCTTCCTTGACGCAAGCATCCAGATAGGGCAAGCTGCGTGATTCTTTCCATGTGACAATGTCTGACAACCTTCCTTCTCGGCGAGCTTCCGTCAGCTCGTTCATGAGCTTCTTCAAACTTTCAGGATGTTTCAGAAGGAAATAAATGATTGAACGCATCATGATTGCCGTCGTATCTGATCCAGCCAAAACATTAGATGTCGCCCATGCCGTGACAAACCATTCTGGAATTTCGGGGTTGTTGGCTCTGGCGTCTAGAAAGCGAGACATGAAATCTTTGGAATTGTACTTGGTTCCACCTTTTTCCATGTCGAAAATGTTGGTTCTCTCTCTGGCCCTTTCCAAAGCAAAAGCTACAACCGGTGACGTGGCTTCGGGAAAAAATCGTTGAATGTAGGGGTTCTTGACCCATAGCTTGTCAATCCAAGGCATTTGACCAACCTGTACACTGTTCAGCACTATGTTTACCTCGAACAATTTGTCTCATCAGGACTGATGCATACCCATGATGAATACTGAAACACATTCCATATGGATGCCATAATACCGTCGACATCTTTAGCCTCATCAAGAAAACCAAGCCGCTTGCTGAAGGTCAACTCGCCCATCACATCAAAAGCAAACCACTGTAACCAGGTCCCAAGATCACATGCTTTCCGTGACTGCTTTTGAACCTCCTCTAACCTCTTCAAGAAAAACTTGATTGTTGTGTCCACGTACGGCTCAAACTCGACAAGGTTGGTCATCGAGTAGTATCCAGCAATTGGTCGCTTTAGCGCTCGGTGAAGATTCTCGTCCTGAGTGTTGAAAAGACCCTGAACCGCCTTTCCCCGAGACATTGGCTGCAATACAGTATAATAATCCGACTGTGGTAGAACAACGAATTTGTCAGTGGCCACTCGGAACGAACTGACTGCAAGGGGTAACTTACCTTTTGCATCCGTACCCCAGTTCCATAGATCTTCTGGATCTCGCGGGGATCACCAACAGATATGCAATTGGGTCCAATGCGAACCAGTTTTCCATATTTGCCGTGGAGTTGAAGGTGCATGCGATGGGCTTGACCAGACCATGCCCATCTTAGTCTAGGAATATTTGATATAGATGCTAAAAATGGACCGGGTACATGTCGATGTCTCCTCCAGGAGCAGTAGAATAACAGTAGCAAAAATAAACCTCCAATGCAAAAACAAAGTGTGGGGGAGAGGACCGACATGATTGGTCGGAAACTAGACGACATCATCTTTTGTTGGGGCTTGAGAGTGCAATGTGGCGAGAAAATTTGACAAACAGTGAGACAAACAAAAGTACCGGGTGCAGGGAAGGAGGCTTTTTTGTGTAATGGAAGAATGCATGGAAGAATGCTTATGCATGGAACGTCTCAGGAACGCCCGGACTGGCGGGATATATCTTGCAGCAAGCCGGCGGCCTGTCTTGGCCGCCCACGGGAAACCACGTTTAGCCCTACCAAGAGCTGTAAAAAAAACAGCTGCCCTGATTGGGAGAATAAAAGCCGCAAGGCGCTGGAGCTGAGTTTCTGTGCTTGCCGAATTGGTCAGAGCTGTCATCACCGACAAGGATGTCTGCACCCCGCCACGATGCTCGATGGTGACTGCAGCCGTTTAAGGACCGGTTCCAAACCACCGGGTCACCTCTGATCGCACGCCTCTGCCGAAGAGATCCTAGTACCTGGTTACATCGGGAAGGTGTTTTGGGCACTGACGTAACCTGAGGGATCCGTTCCTATTTCTAATCCTGGAGACCCTGGTAGTACGGATTCAGTGAGCCAACTCGGTCGGCATCGTGACATCCTACAAACTCAGAGCGGTGTCGGCCTCTCGCCTCAACTCGGAGCTGGATCACGATAGTAGTAAGCTCGCCGAGAAGTCCGGCGTGTGTAGAGCATCCCCGATCTGTTGTTGGCAGAGGACTCCAAGCGCTGGATGACCAAATTGGAATGGAAGTGGCTCCTAGAACTGTCTGAAGGCAGATTGAGACATGAGTTTGAAGGCATAGACTGTACCCGAACCCAATAAATAAGTCCTGGGATCCAACTCGGAGGCCGCTGAATACCATCAAGGAATTTCTCATACATTCCAGGACCGGCACCATAAGTATAAACTGTTCCCAAGACCTTCATCAGTACTCTTTGTATGCATTTGAATCAGACTCGACTCGATCCTTTTGTTAAAATCAACGAGCCCCTAATTCAACATGTCAGCCAACACTCTGTTGCTCTTTGGAGACCAGACTGGAGAGATTCTTCCTTCGATTCAGAACCTCACCAAGCTTGCCTCAAAGTCTCACAATCTGTCTACCTTTCTCAAGCAGTCGACTGACTGTTTTCGTGGCATCGCTTTCAACCTCCCAATTGAAGAGCGGCAACTCTTGCCAGCTTTTACTTCCATCATAGACCTCACATCAGCGTTATCGAAACAAGGTTCCTCGATTCCAGCTTTGTCGGCTGCACTCCTGTGCATTGCTCAGATCGGCGATGTTATTGTGTAAGAGCAATCCACAGGCAAGCATGAGCTGCAAGATCACACTACTAACATCAATGTCAAAGACATCTTGAATCAAACCCCAGACAGCTTGATGGCTCTCAAGGAGAGATAGCAATCCTCGGAATTTGCACCGGTCTTCTCCCCGCTATGGCCGTATCATGCTGCCGAAATTTGACTGAATTAATGGCGATTGCTGTCGAGACTGTTCGTTTGGCTTTTGAAGTTGGGCTCGCAGCATCTGAAAGATCTCGACAAATTGACCCTTCCACTGAAAGCTGGGCAACCCTGGTGACCAACATAGCCATCCCAACTCTCCGAAATTCCATCGACATTTTCAACCAGTCATCGGTTCTCGAGCCCAGTCAGTATGCATATCTTAGTGCCGAAAATCCCACTTCTGCCACCGTCAGCGGTCCTCCATCAGTTACCAAACTCCTCTTTGACCAAGTCCCACTATTGGAGGAATGCAAGAAGATTCCTCTTCCGATATCAGCTGCCTTCCACGCTAGACATCTCACACCAATCCCATGCAGTAGGCTGCATGGCGTCGTCAGGCAGTCGCTGCTTCAGACATCGGTACAACACCGGTCGTTGATATCCCCTTCTTCGGGGACGCAGTTCAAGGGCGCCACTTTCAGTGAGGTGTTGGATGAAATTTTGGAGGAGATATTGCAGAAACCCATCTTTTTTGACCTGTACACCCATGGCACGAATAATGTCCTTTCTCAACGATCAAGTCTGTTCAGGTTCGGCCCCGCGAATTCCGCAAGAGCAATTGCAACTGCACTTGAGGGGCTGGGGGTTGAGGTTTGTCTTCCCGAACTGGCGAAGCCTGACCAAATGACACCGGCAAACGAGAATGACATTGCAATTGTGGGTATCTCCGTTCGTCTTCCTGGAAGCGAGACCCTAGATGAATTCTGGAAGGTTTTGGAGGATGGTCGAGATCTGCACGAAAAGATTCGTCCCGACCGCTTCGACGTTGAAAGTCATTTTGACCCGACCGGAAAGACAAAAAACACCACTTTAACTCCGTACGGTGTGTTTATCGACCGACCGGGATATTTTGATACGCGCATGTTCAACATGTCGCCTCGAGAAGCAGCGAACACCGATCCTCAACAACGATTAATGCTTCTCACCACCTACGAGGCTCTCGAGATGGCTGGTTACTCACCGAATGCTACACCGTCCACCAACACGTGTAGAATCGGGTCTTTCATTGGTCAAACAGGCGACGACTACAGAGAAGTCAATGCTTCCCAGGACGTGGACACATTCTTCATTACTGGAGGGATTCGCGCCTTCGGACCAGGTCGAATCAACTACCACTTTGGCTGGGAGGGTCCCAGCTATTCCATTGACACTGCCTGTTCCTCCAGTGCAGCGTCACTACAGCTGGCCTGTTCTGCCCTGATCTCGAGAGAGTGTGACATGGCTGTTGGCGGTGGTGCAAACCTTCTCACTGGATCCGATCTCTTTGCTGGTCTCAGTCGTGGCGGTTTTCTGTCAAAAACTGGTGGCTGCAAGACGTTCGACCATGATGCTGATGGATACGTCCGTGCTGATGCGGTGGGAGTTGTAGTGCTGAAGCGCTTGAACGATGCCATGGCAGAGCGGGACAACATCCTTGCAGTAATCAAAGGCATTGCTACCAATCACTCGGCAGAAGCTGTCTCAATTACACACCCGCATGCCCCTACCCAAGAGCGTCTCTTTGAGAGTGTACTCAGCCAAGCCGAGATTCAGCCAAACGACGTCGATTATGCTGAGCTGCACGGTACCGGCACTCAGGCTGGGGATGCCACGGAGTTGAGATCAGTAACAAACGTTCTCGCCCGGAATCGTACATCGAGCAACCCATTGTATATCGGGACTGTCAAGCCAAATCTGGGGCACGGTGAAGCTGCAAGCGGTGTGACCTCGCTGATCAAGGCCATCATGATGCTCAGAAAGAACATGATTCCTCCACATGTTGGCATCAAAGGTCGCATCAATCAGAGACTTCCACGTCTTGCTGATTTTAACACCCATATTGCCTTTGACAAAACTCCCTTTCTCCCTCGACCAACTGGTGATGGGAAGCGAAGGATTCTGATAAATAACTTTGACGCTGCTGGAGGCAACACGAGCATGGTGATCGAAGACCCTCCAGTCCTGTGCACCGAAGGGGTCGATCCTCGCAGCTACCACGTTGTACCCATATCCGGCAAGACTGTAAATGCAGTTTCCGGTAACCACCGGCGTTTGTTGGAGTACTTGAGGTCACGTCCCGATGTTAAGATTGAGGATTTGGCGTACACATTGAGTGCTAGGCGTATGCACCATGGAATTCGACAGGCGCACGTAGCTTCGTCGACGGAAGAGCTGGTCTTTAGCCTAGAGCGAGCGATCTCCAACGAGGGCTGGATCAAGGCACCAACCAATCAGTCTCCAATCGTCTTTATGTTCACTGGCCAGGGGTCCCAGTACCTCGGCATGGCATCAGAGCTCTTCCAGTCCAACTCTATGTTCCGACATCACGTCGAGAGCAGTGCGCAAATCTGTGTATACCATGGATTCGAGACCTTCCTTCCGATTATTGTTGAACAAAGCAATTTTTCGACCGCATCCCCGTTACAAATGCAGTTGGCAATCGTCTCCATTGAGCTGGCCCTTGCTGCTTGGTGGAAACAGTTGGGCGTCACCCCCAGTGCGGTGCTGGGTCACAGCCTGGGCGAGTATCCAGCTTTGTGTGTAGCGGGTGTCATTTCATTGAGCGAATGTTTGTACTTGGTCGGAAAACGTGCAAGCCTCATGATGTCGAAATGCACCCCAGGGACGCATTCAATGTTGTCAATCCAGGCCAGCGAGGTTCAAACAAAAGCGTACATTCTCGACTCGGTCGGCTGTGAAGTCGCGTGTGTCAACGGCCCTGCCTCAACAGTTGTCAGTGGTCCAGTTGATCAGATTGGCCAGCTGCAACAAGGTTTGAAGACCAAGAATGTAAAAACGACACTCTTGGAGGTCCCGTATGCTTTCCATTCGAGCCAAATGGATGATTATCTTGATGAGTTTGCAGCGGCGGCCGAGAAGGTGAAGTTCCGTGCGCCAAAAATTCGGGTTGCGTCGACTGTTCTTGGTATGGTGGTGGAGAATGAAGAGCCCTTTGATGGCCAATATCTTTGTCGGGGAACTCGACAAACTGTCCAATTTGAAGGAGCGATTAAGTCGCTTTTGAGCGCCTTCAATAGCAAGAAATTGACGTGGGTTGAAATCGGGCCAAACCCCACCTGTCTTGGACTTTTGAGACCAATGCTCAGCCTGAGCGGTGTTGAGAGTCCATTGCTCCTCCCATCTTTGAAGCGGAAGGAAAATGATTGGAAGATTCTGTCAAACTCAATTTCCAGTCTTTTCACGTCGGGAATCAACATTGATTGGAGGGAATTCCACCGGGCATACGAAAAGTCTCTTCGTATTCTCGAGTTGCCTCACTATGCCTTTGATCTCAAGAATTACTGGATACAATACGAAGGCGATTGGGCAATTCGAAAGGGCGAAAAGTCTATCACTTCAGCAGTCCCGACAACATTCGACCAGCCAAAATTCTCCACGACCACTCTTCATCGAATCGAGTCAGAAACCAAAGATGCATCCGGAGTCTCGGTCACCTTTGCCACAGATGCATGTGAGCCCAAGTTGAACAAAGCCCTCCGGGGTCATTTGGTCAATGGAGCTGGACTCTGCCCAAGTTCTGTGTACGCCGACATGGCCTTCACCGCAGCTCGGTACTTGCAAACCATTTCAAATCTGCCATCTGACCTCTCCATGGATGTAAGAGATATGGTGGTTCACAAGCCTTTGTTGATTCAGCCCGGTGACACCAAGCAAATCATTCGTGTTGCAGCCACAATGGAAAACGGTGCCAAAAATATCCAAGTCAAGTTCAGCTCACAGGATGGGCAAGAACTTCAAGACCATGCTCACTGTGCTGTTGCGATTGGCAATGGTCAATCCTGGAGAGCAGAGTGGGCAAAGACAGCATACCTGGTCAAGTCTCGGATCGATCATCTCGTCCAGTCTTCAGCAATGGGCCAGACACACAAGATTCTTCGTCCAATGGTATACAAGCTCTTCAGGTCTTTGGTTGAGTACGACACCCGGTACCAGGGACTCCGTGAGGTCTATATGGACAGCAACCTCTTTGAGGCGGCAGCTAATGTCAAGTTCAACACCACCGAGCAAGATGGGGAATTTACCTACTCTCCGTACTGGATAGACAGCCTTGCACATCTTTCTGGATTTGTTCTCAATGGCGCCGACACAACCCCCGAGGACTCCGTGTATATTTCTCACGGCTGGGGAAGCATGAAGATTGTTGGCAAGCTGTCGGCGGAGAAACACTATCAGAGCTATGTGCGCATGCAAGAGACCGCTATCAAGGGAGTTATGGCAGGTGATGTATACTTCTTTGAGGGTGATGCAGTTGTTGCCGTCTGCCAGGACCTCAAGTTTCAACGAATCAAGCGGTTCATTCTTAACCATCTGCTCCCACCACCCACAACCCAAGGTCAAACCCAACACGCTGTGGTGGAATTGCAGAAGCCCAGACAACTACAACAGCCCCCAAAGATTCATTTACAACCGGCGAATCAGACACAAAATCTTGGCTTTGATGGCATTTTGGGATTGGTGGCATCCGAGGTTGGCGTTGACATCTCGGAGCTTTTAGACGAGACAGAGTTTGCAGATCTCGGCGTTGACAGTCTTTTGTCTATTAGCATCACTGCTAAGCTGAATCAGATTTTGAATCAGCCCATACCGGCCAGCCTCTTCACAGAATGTCTGACGGTTAGAGACCTTCGTCAATATCTCGATACCAACTCCCCTCTCGATGATGGAATTTTCATTTCAGAAGACAGTGACAGTGGCAGTGACGTTTTCAGCCCTCCGGAAAGCCGGGCGGACACCCTTTTCACGAGAACAGGACAGTCAACCGGGACACCAGCCGAGAGTCAAATCCACGTATTCAAGAAGATTATCGCCACCGAAGTTGGGCTTGAGATTGGTGACTTCGACGATGACATACCTCTAGCTGACCTCGGCGTGGACAGCCTTCTCTCACTCTCGATTCTTTCGGCAATCAAATCTCAAACAGGCCACATTCTCCCTTCCACCTTTTTAGTCGACCATCCAACACTCTCATCAATTCAAGCGGCCATCGGCAGTCCTTCTCATCTCTTGCCACCACAACAGTTATTCAAAGCTCTCGAGACAGCTAGTCAGAACACACCAGCCTTCAAAGCAACATCGATTCTCTTGCAAGGGTCACTGTCGTCTTCCTATCAGCCTCTCTTTCTTCTTCCCGACGGATCAGGCAGTGCAAGCAGTTATGTCCCTTTGGCACCCCATCTCAACCTCTCAGGGCCCGTCTATGCGCTGAACAGTCCATTTGTGGATTCGCCTGAGTCCTATATCAATGTGTCTTTAGAAAAGGTCGCAACGCAGTTCTTAGAAGAAATCAAACGGATCCAACCAAAGGGGCCATACAGGCTAGCGGGATGGTCGATAGGCGGCACTTATGCATTTGAGATTGCTTCACAACTCATCCAAAGGTTCGGCAATGAAGTTGAGAGTTTGACCTTTATTGATTCTCCTTGTCCAAAGAGATTACCCCCACTGCCTTTGGAGACAATTGGACTGTTGGAGAAAGTGGGTGCGTTTGATGGCTTGAAGAAGAGTGGGAAGGGAATGCGAGAGGATTTCAAAAAACATTTTGAGGGGTCGGTTGGCGCATTGAAGGCGTATAAACCTGTCAGTCTTCCTAGCGGTGTCAAGATTGGGAAAGTCACGACTCTTTGGGCTGGATCTGGGGTTTGGGAGACGGTAGGGGAGGAGAAGAAGAGAAAAGTTTCTGGAACTGAAAGATGCAAGAAGAATGCAGCGAGAGATTGGATGATGGATCCGAGGACGAATTTTGGACCGAGTGGATGGGATGAGCTGATTCCTGGGGTGAAGATGAACTGTGAGGTTGTCAAGGGGGATCATTTCAGTATTATGAGGAAGCCGGGTGTTTTTGGGCTGGCTGAGAGGTTGAGGGAAGCTGCTGGCAGTGAAAAGTAGATTGTGTATTTTCTTGTATTTATTTTGGAGTTTGGGTCTTATAAAAATCCCCGGTCACCAAACAACGTCCTTGGCATCTTTTAGGTCATGAATATCCGCAACCGTCTAACACGGCCAAACTCAACCTTGCTACTGAGGGTAGTAGAGAGGATCGTTTTTTGTATGTAAAAATTAGAGTTCACTAACAGACATGAGATTTGTCTTCCAGATCACACACCCTTGGTTTTTGAGGGCAGCTGTTCTGGGTCTTGCTCCTGATTGGTCACTTCCAAGACTTTGCATCCAAATCAGGCAAGTCAACAAAGGCGCGAAACAAGTAACCGCCAAGGCAGGGGTTTGGACGCAATGCGATAGCTAAAAATAGCTGACTTGGCATTGTGCAACGGTCTTTTTTCCTTTGAGGTTTGTTTAAGCGCCCCGGGTCGTGACTCTGAAATGTCGTTTGCCGCGTTCCGAAGCGCGTCTTTTTTGACGTTGAGAAAGTGTGTGGGCGGCTGCTCAAACTGGTGGTGGTGGCGTCTCAGCGAATCAATGAGAGTGGTCTCAATATAGAGGCCAGAAAATGTAACGGGTATTGTGCATCTCGGTCCGTGAGAAATTGAATTCTATGGCAAAAATTGTATAAGAGTGTCATGACCTCTGCAAAATTGTGGCGCCTGCACTCGTGCTTCTCTTTCTTATTGTTCTATTTTTTCGTGTGACCATTATTTCCTTTGTCCATTCAGGGGGGTTCCTTCCATTATTCATAGATTTTTTTTCCCCTCATTGTTCTCATCAAAGGCCTTGTTTCAAAACAATTATTTATTGCCTCTTTTTTTTTCTTTGTTGCTGGTCAACAACTCATCAAAATCAACCACCTAGAAAGAAATCCTTATAATACCGACAAACCAGCAAAAACTCCTAAGCTTTGATTTCTCTTCTTTTTCTCTTTTTCCGGTTTCTTCAAAAAAAAATTCTTCAACTTTCAACATCTACGTTACGACATCAACACCGAGAAAAAAAAAATGGTCGCGTTCATCGCAAAGGCAATAGCCAAAAAGCTATTCAAGCGTAAGTCTCCCCTCTCCCCTCATTTTAAAGTTCCCCAGATACTAACTTCTTCTCCAGCCTCAAAATCAACCCTCCTAAAATTCCTCGCCATCATCCTAATCATCCCCTCAATCCTCTTCACCACCCTCTCCCTAACAGGCTGCATCTCCACCTCGCCTCAAATCCCAAACCTCTACATAGTTTCCCTAACCAACACAAACTCTTCTTCCTCGTCTTCTTCCTCGGCTGACTCTCTCGAAATTCGACTCGGTTTCTTTGGTATCTGCGGCATCAACCCGTCTTCCAACGAATCGACCACGATCTGCACCCCCATCTCCCCTACCCCGGATATCTCTACTCTTTTTCCTTCCCTCTCAGACTCTGACGCCGAAAACGAAGCGACTCAACTCCTTACAACAGCTTTGACTCTCCAAAAGGGAATATTTCCCTATCCCTTAGCAGCCGGCACCGTTGCTTTCGTTTTGAGTTTGTTGTTTGTCTTGATACATAAACGCTCTCTCAAAAAAGCAGAATTCTACTCAAAGAGTGTAAAATGGATTAAAAGAATCACTTTTACGCTTTTGGTCATAGCGGTTGCCGGTACGGGAGGATCAGCATTGGCTATTACTCAGGCCGCGGACGTTTTGGAGTACGTTAGTTTGGATTGCGGGATGGTTGGATTCCAAGCTGGCAAGACTGTTCAGGTGTTTCAGTGGATTGCTGTGGGATGTGAGTTGGTTTTCTTGTTGTTGGTTCCGGGGTTGGTTAAACCTAGGGAGGAGGAGGTTTATTATGATAAGGAGTATGTTTAAATTTGGGGCTTTTTTTTTTACTCGTGAGAGGGAAAATGGAATGGGGATAAATGGATTGTTTCTTTTCTCTTTTTTTCTTAATCTGTGTTAGTTATGGTTACAGGTATAAATAATTTTACCTTAATAATGATTTTTAACGGATGTTTATTTTTTCCTGATGTTGTGGTGGTTCGATGTAATTAATGATGATGTTCAATGTTTGTGATGTGAATAGCTTCAAGTTGAAATGCTCTACTTGGCATACCCCTGAACCTTTATTTTTCTCTGACGTGATTGACATTCCTTGGCAACAAGTTCCCGTTCATTCCGTGATGGAGTCAAAAACAGTTGTCTTTTTCGCCAAGAAAAGCGAAGGATCGTTGAAGTGGACAAAACAAAATGGAGTTCGGAATCCCGTCGTTGTTGCCTCGGCATTTCGAAAATAAAATTGGCAACGGTGGCATAGGGCTGAGGAAGGGTTTTCGAAGGTTTTGAAGCAAGTTGCAATTTTTTCACGTGTACGGATATCAAAGTTTGACCTCGGTTTTGGATTCGCATTGACGTTTCTTATCCCTTTCGAAATTGTCCATCTCAACGCAAAAAAGGGGTGATGTAACCATTCCTAACTCTAAAAGTTGTCAGATCTGACGATGATACTGAATTGCATTGCACGATTTTTGGATTTTTGGACGCTAGTGTCCAAAACCCACTGTTCTTCAAGAACCCTCCACAACGGGAATCGTCTCTGCAAACTTGGCATTTCGACAACTTTTTTTTCTTTTTTTTTTTTTGGAAAAAAAAAATGTTGAGAAGATGATGTTCTCCCGAGTTGCACAATTGGAGGAATCACGGCTCACATAAGTACTTGGGTCTTACATGTCGGACTCGAGAATATGCAGAGGACGTTCAATTCTTTCCGAGATAAAAAAAACTGACAGTGAGCAGTTCTTGCCAAGTTCACTTCACCGGCGTGAAATTACAGGGTTTTATTCGGTTTTATTTGACCCCCACGCCAATTCAGTGACAACGGCTCCCCAGCTTTTGAACCTGCCACTTTTCAGTTTATCACCAGGGTTAGGGTCACCATCACCACCTCCCTTCCCTTCTTCCCCTAAATGTCAACCACCACAAAAGTTCTCGAATATGTATCACAAACAAAGATACACAGAGACTCGAAAGAGTCGTACCTGTCAAAAGTGTCAAAGTCCCACGCTAAAAAAATTCGCTTTTTAAAGCCTATCATTCCTTTCTTTCCTTCCCCCGGTGATCGGTTACCCCCGTGGGTCCACATTGGACCGTTACATGATAACCATCCCAGTCCTGAATGGAAACCTCCAAAAACCCCTTGTCCCCTGGGACGAAAATGAAAAATCAGATGGTTGTTTTAAAACTGGCTGGTCTGTTTGGATATACGTATTTCATATAAAGAGTCTCAGATCCCTTCCTCTACTCTTCCTTCTTTACGGTTTGCTTTCTTCTTTTTTTTCTTCATTATCCTTGCTTTTCTTTGATTTTTTTGAAGATACACATCCTTTTATTCAATCATCTTCTTTCAGTCCTTACTGTAGACACACATATCCCCCTCTCAATGGCCAAAGCAAACTTCAAAGTCATCGTCATCGGCGGTGGTCCCGTCGGCCTCACCGCCGCACAAGCCCTCACCAAAGCCGGCATCGATTTCCTAGTCCTCGAGCGCAGAGACACCTGCACCCCCGAAGAAGGCTCCGGTATCGCCATTGGCCCAACCAGCTATCGTCTCTTTGACCAACTCGACCTCCTCGACGTCTTTGCAAAAGTCGGCACACCAATCAACACCAAAAAAGTTCTTTCCAGACAAGGCCAAGTCTACAACGACTACGAGCTCCACTTTAAAGAATGTCACGGCCGTCCAATCGCCTTCATGTCCCGCATCGACCTTCTTAAATCTCTCTATGAAACCCTTCCCGACTCTGCAAAGGCCAAAATCCTCACAAACAAGAACATTACCTCCGTTGAGTCTCTTGACCAGGGCGTCCGCGTCACCTGCGAGGATGGCTCCGTCCACGAAGGATCAGTGGTTTGGGGAGCGGACGGCGTACACTCCAAAACCAGAAAGTTGATGGACGAGATGGCTTTCATCGAGCACAACCCTTTTCCCACTGCATTTCAAGGAATGTTTGGGAATATCCCCCGTTCAGCCATTCCCGGAACTCCGGCGCCCGGAACAGACTGGGAGTCACATGGGTCTGTGATTTCTTCACAGTTTTTTACCGGAGAAAAACTTGTTTGGTTCATTATTTATAAACGTCTACCAAAACCTACCACTGAAAGAGTTACTTTTACTCAGCAAGATGTTGATGCTTTTGCGGAAGAAATCAAAGACTTGCATTTGACGAATCAAGTCAAGTTTGGGGAGGTTTATCCCAAGAGAAACTTTGCTGGGTTGTTGCATCTGCAGGAAGGTATTGCGCCCAAAAGAAATTTCAAGAGAATTGCTTTGTTGGGAGATGCTGCAGCAAAAATCACTCCTAATTTGGGATTTGGATATAACAGTGGAGTTTTGGACGTGATTCAGTTGACAAATCAGACCAAGGAGATGTTGGCTGCTGAGGATGATTTGGAGGTTTCGAGTCAAACGATTGAAAAGGTGTTTGAGGAGTACGCAGAGGACAGAAAGGAGTATACCCAGAGGATACAGGATTCGGCTCATAGGGTCGTGAGGACGGTTACTTGGGGAAATTCGATTAGGTGGGTTTTGGATAGGTATGTTTATCCGTTTTTTGGAACGGAGAAGTGGTTTGCTGCTACGCTTATTGGGCCCGTGGTTGCTAAGCAGCCTGTGTTGAATTGGGTGAGGGAGAAGCAGTTTGTTAGTGGGAGTATTCCTTGGAAGATGAGGGTTGAGGGTGAGAAGGTTTAACGGGGAGGGGACTTGTTTGGTTGCATTTTTAAGGAGTTGAGGTTAGAGGTTTGGAAATGGCTTGATGTTTTTCTTTTAGGATACCTCTGTATATGTCGCATCTAATTGTATGATTTTGTCGTTTTCGATGTTCTGATTTGATGCATCTCTTCTATATAGCTACAGAAAATGAAACAAGTTGAATGCCGGCCCCATTTACCTGAAATATATCTATTGAACCAGTTTCTGCCTGAAATTTGCAAGCTCCTCTGCCATGTTTACTCAGATTACTCGATAAGGGGTGGTGATGAAAAATAACCCCTCTACCTGCGACCACGTTTTAATGTCCTTTATGATGGCAAAAGGTGGTCATCATCGAAGAGTCTCGTTCTTCACTCGAACAGATTGCCGTAAATGTGGGATACAAACGTTCAAGTCGCCTGAGCTTATATCCAAAATGCATTCAGCACGTGTTGGCATTCGTTGACGCAGAAACCTCGATCCCCGGCCTCCCTATCTAGCTCTCCCAGAATACAACAGATGACTTGCAGTGGTGGCTCAAGAATACCTTCCCAGTAAGTCCTTGTAAGGGTCATTCTGGTTACCATATCTGACAACACGTCGAATTGTAACCCCCTGCGCAAAATAACTCGTGGGTAAATCATCCATGCTTGTAGGATCTGGGGTTCCATCCCATAATTATTATTGATCTTACACCGCTGGAGGCGGTGCCTCCATCCCATAATTAATAGACTTGACTCCACCATTGGGTAGTTTCTCGAAATGCCAATAAATCGATACCCAAAGACTTATTTCCGCACCATAATCAGGAATAGCAGTGTCAACAAGTTGAAAGAACCAATAATCAGAGTGGTTCTGTGAGCGGGCTGCTTGGCTGTTGGTTTTTTGTTCTTGTTGTTCTTCCTTTTCCAAGCTCAGACAAGGATAGGATCCTTCATTTCTACTTCCAGCTCTAACCAACTCCGAACAAGATGTTTGGTACTTTGTCCGTCTGAACTGTCAGAATCCTCCTCGGTAATGTTGTTTATCATAATCTCACGCTCCTGTGGCTTCAGTTGCGTGAGCCAATCACGGCTTGTCATGCTTTCAAATTTCTTTTTGATCGCCTTCAACGAGCATACGTAGGCAACTGCAGCATTCTTCATTGCTTTCGTGGTAGTTGTCCTTAGCCTGTGGCCATCCGGTGCCCCGACCTTCTCCCAGTATTCCACCAGCTGGGACCGGTGTACACCCAGTGCCTCGTGTAGTGTTGTGGTAAATGAGAGCAGGTCTCGCGGCTCTACTGGCGCAATTATTGCGAAGAAAAGCGCTGGCAAATCAAGCGAGTAGTCTGCCGGTCTGTGTTCAATGCCTTGGGTATCCGCGGCGAGAGACAAGATGGAGAATATACGGTCTCTGGGATCAGTGCAGCTACTCCGCCAGAATCGCTGAAACACTAACTCGAACGGCTCTTCTCTGCCGTGATCGACTCGATTAATTCGGTGCAGATCAATATTGGGCAACTGATCACTGAATCCTCCATCCATCTGGTGATGCCAAACAGCCAAGACCAGAAGCCTCAGCCCGTCGGCTGCCTTTGTCCCACAATGAACGACCAAGTCATTTGCTAAAGACACTTCATGTTTGATCCAGGCTCTATCCCAATACGGCCTGCGGTGGAAAACACTAAATGCCTTGATAAAGGCTTCCTTTTCCTTGTCTGAAACAGGATCAGTTTTCTCTCCCACCTTTTCCCGTCTGAAGTTATTAACCTCGCGTTGAATGTAGTCAAGGACAAAATCGCTGTCATCTGCGGCTGGCCCAAGCCACATGCGTACTCTCTTGGCCTTGCTGTGGATGTTTCCCATCAAGCCAACTTGGTGATTACGTTCGGTAATGTCGGTCTGGTTAATGCAGATTACGTCCGCCCAGACAAGCAGCTCTTCGCTCTCGCTGCGAATTCCCCTAAATGCTTCCAG
The DNA here is from genome assembly GCA_033297215.1 of Podospora fimiseda. Lineage (NCBI taxonomy): Eukaryota > Fungi > Ascomycota > Sordariomycetes > Sordariales > Podosporaceae > Podospora > Podospora fimiseda. The sequence goes on from MU865363.1 coordinate 23,946, forward strand.
CAAGTTTGGCTGGACCATGTAAGGAACTTGGTTGAGGCGAATCCATCTTGGAGTAGCAGGTTTTCCCCAAGTGTAGGACACAGCGTCGTACTTGTACTCCATGGACGAAATGCGCTCATTGGTGAGGATGCATTCAATGGGGGCTGACAAGGGTCCGGGTAAGAGTTTGATGATGCGGAAAGAGTCGTGCAACTGATCAAGGGGTTCATAGTTGAAATACGATTGCTTCCTGAATGATGATTTGACGACAGGTGTTATGGCCATGATGATGTTGTGGTGCACTCAAAAATGAAAAAGAAACAGGAGGGGGGGGGGATCAAAATTAATTCCGGGCACACTTAACAATCCCCGCTCGTCACTTCCGTAAGAGCCTTATCCTCTCTTGTCGCTTGGTTGCCGTAGATTTCTCAGCATTTACGTTACTTTCCCATTCCAAATTACCAGATAACTTATCTTAAAGCCTTCTTGGAAAAAAAGAAAGACCGAAAACAAGTTCGAAAATCATCACCCCCCTCACCATCACATGTCAACACCCCTCCCAAAAACATCCAGCCATCAGCCCCCAACGCCGCGTCATCCATCCCCATCCCCACCTCACAATCCCCCTTATTACCTTACCCAAATACCATTTCCTCTATTCGGTATCCTCCCCGGATCTGCCTCATTCTCTTCCTCGGATCTCATAAAACCAAAAATATGCCCCGCCATCGCCATCAGACGGATATTAATAAATTAGTAGTTCCCCGGGCCCAACCGTGAAAAACAAAGGTACCATATCAATTTCAATAACGTCAACTCGCTCGACCTTTCAACTCTCAACAGAAGAAAGCAAGTTTAAAAAAAAAAGGAACTTCAAAAACCACAAGTCAGTAATAAGACCTATCGTTTCCCATCACTTACCCTACCTCATACACCCAGCTCGTTTATCATCCCACCCGTGGAAAAGAATAATAAAAAAATTGAGGAAAGTGAGAGCAACAAACAACCCAAATCAATACCTGATTCCAAATAAAAGAAAGAAATCAATATAAAAAAAGAAACCCCAATCAGTAATTTTTGGCACTAGATAGTCGGAACACCCGTAAGGTCCTTCCAACCAAGTTTCGAACACTCAGTTGGATCTTCAAGTCGGTTTGTTTTGGTATCTATAAAAACGGGGAAATAGGGCTCGTACCCAACAAACCACTCACATCCCCTCATCTCACCGAAAACCCCCTTTCAAAAATAGGTCCAGAATTTACCAATTACCAAAACAGGTACGGAGTATCGACCGTAGTCCTGCTGCACACATACATGCCTCTCTCATCCCTGACGTTCTGCACAAGATTAATTAACTTCCATCCAACATCCTGAGAGGGAACCAACCGTGCCAAAGAAGGAAAAGATCATCATCCACAGGATTGTGCGCTTTGGCAGGACTTGGTGCGCGGCCTGCCTACCAGGTTGAGGGGTTTGCGAACCATATTCAACCTCCAACTCATGAAAGAGACGTGCAGCATACACAACTGCGTAGCCAATACCAACGGCCGTAGTGCCATCAAAATCAATAATGCCTCATACGTTTAGGAATATGTTAGTTGCTATTCATTGGCGTAAATTCGTGACATTCATATCAAACTACGGCAAACCCCGCCGAAAAGAGAAAACTCAGGAAATACTACTCCTTGAAAAAACACAGATGACTCAAAAAGATGACATGGAAAAAATACCCTCTCCCTCATCCATTGCCAGGCACCTTCCCAGTCGACCGCTAGCATCTCCATGAGCATCATCATGACCATATGCTGCCGAGGTACGACGCGAAGTTGTCTCCTGGTTTTCCAGTTCAAACTCTTCATCCTCGTTAGCTAACTCAATCTTCAGAGAGCGATGGCGGCAGGCTTTCTGATGTTGTCGAAAGTTGTCCCTACGATTGTAAATTCTTTGACACATCTCGCATAAATATTCCTCAAGGTTTTTCTCTTCTTCTCCCACTTTTTCGCGATGCCTTGCTGTCTTCATGTGGCGTTCCATTTTCTTACGCTGATCTGGCCCCTTTTTAGGCTCGAAATTGCATGGGATACATATAGAAGGAAGTTGCAACCGCGAACCTCCTTTTCTACTCTTGGGCCGATATTTACTGTCTGGCTGATCCGTAACTTGGCGGGAGGTTGGCTGCTTCACCGACGAGTGAGGTTGATACTCTGAAACTGCTGGTCCAATTATGGTGCTAGTTGAATCCCATGAGTCCTTGCGGGAATTCATTTGGGCGGTCGTGGGTACGAAATTCCCGAGGGCGGCGAAATTCAGTGCTGCTGCAGAGATGTCGAATTTAGTCTCTTGAAAACAATCGTTTCCAGAAACCCCTGTGATCTGTGACTGTCCGTCAGGACTCAGTTGAACTTGGAGGCGTCAGTCACCTACAAAATTAGGCAACCAGCATTCTGGATGGAACTTACCAGAAAAGAACGCACTAGAGTCTGCTCCTCTGCTATGATCGCCCACATGGTTTCCATACCCTTGAATTCCAGATGAGATCCCCTGTTGCAAAACAGCCCTGTCTCGGGGTTCGGGTTTTGCGACGGCCCATGTTCCAGGGCGAGAGTGTGCTGGATGTTTAGGAAAATCGTCGGGGCCATAACGTGGTGTATAAGATTCCGAGTCATTCTGGTATCCTTGGGTGTAGAGCGACGCATCTTGTTTTCCTGACCACTGGGTCTCTTGAAGCTGATTTGTCAAGTAAGAGTTGTTGGGTTCCTCGTATGCAACCAATGTTGAACCCGAAGACTTCCACGAATCTCCAGTCCCGCATCGAACTGGCAATGATCCCGATGCGACTTGCTCGATGGGGGTGGGTGGAAGATTCCTATACTCAATGGGTGATTCTGTCAAAGCTTCAGAAACCAAAGGCCCGTATTGGATTGGCGTTGGGAAAGACAGCGAAGAGATGGTATGTGATGACCGAGAGGATGGTGCAAAAGACTCGGTGTTCATTGCTGCGGTTGGCTTGGTGAGAAGCGGTAGACTTTGCCGGACCCTATGTGGAGCGATCATTGAAGATTTGTGCTGAAGTGAGCGGCGGGACTCGCAAGCCAGCTCTGCAGGCTGAGGCAAATATTGTCCTTCGAGTTCTGCGGCGGCAAGGTCATAGAATGAAGTGTGTAGTTCTGCTGGATCATATCCTCCAAACTGAGCGGGTGCTCCTGGACCTGCTGGTTGTGATTTTGTTGCAAGTTTACCACTCGCTTTCGACCACATGCCAGATTCCGTCAACATCGATGGCGTTTCGGGCCATTCGAAGTTGTTTTCAGCCTTCATCCGCTGCAACATGCGGCTGCCTGCATCTCCTGTGTTTGCTGCACTGGCATCATCTCCTTGTGAAGCTCGAAGCTTTGTCAGAGACATCGCTCGCTTGAGTGCTGAGACTATGGCTTCCTTCGCTCTTCTGCACCATGAGCATCGTTTCGGTTGGCTTGGAGTCTGAGTATCAGGTTGCTGTTGGTAGGTGGGGGGCAAATGCTGAGAGTTTGACGGAGTCTGAATACCAGGTTGCTGTAGGGACATAGGGGACAAATGCTGAGGGTTTGAACAGTGCCAACATTGTACGTTCCAAATCTGTGCTGCAAACTTCCTCTCCATCTCTGCCACTTTGGAAAGCAGCTCCTCATACCGTTGTTGGCAGTGTTGGTTGTGAGAATGCTGCATGAACAGGTTTGGGTCAACCTGGAGATCTCCTTGAATAGGGGTGTGAGGGTCGGGGTACAAGAAGTGTTGCGGGAGTTGATCCATGATGACAAAGCAGTATGACGATGTTGTCTGTGTGTGTTAAGATGAAGTATGGAATTACAAAGTGGCGAGAATGAAGAATGGCATGGGAGCCCTAGTTATGTCCCCGTCCTTGGGCATCGGTCGTGTGTCCATAGTCCCCCTGTATCGGGGTGTGTAGGCCCCGAATAACAATGAGATGGACCTTGAGTAGGGGTATGCTGCAAAGGTTGCACTGTGGTGGTTGAAAGGTCCCCTGCCGGGATGGAATTCCATATCGCTCGGGATCATGCATGCAGAGCCTCGATGAGGCGGTAGAAGAGCGACAGGAAACTCACAGAACTCCAGAGTTCAAACAAGCGTGTGTAGTGACGGCAGATTAAAAGATGCCCGCAACCCTTCCGATTGGTTCAGGTTAAAGAAAGCAACCCAATGATTCGGGGTGAAGTTCCCACCCGATCTTGACCGAGCTCGGTAGGTCTCTCATGTTATTGCACATTTGTCTGGTTGCCTTATTGCTAGATCACGACGCCGAGAAGTGGGGGTAAGGGACTCCAACTAATCCCTAAACTGTGTAGTAGGCTGACAGGTAGGCTCGTTTGCAGGATCTCCCTATATGGGTTGCTCGTTGGTAGGAAGGTCCAGTCGGGACGGGGAACCCCAGGGGGCAAGGGATCCGAAGTGGTAAGGCAGCGAGGCCGCCACAAGCGAGCTCTATGGGCAACAAAACATTAGCAAGAGCGTATTAATGATTGTAAAGCAGGTCCTGGGAAACACAGACTCGAAAAGGTCCAGGTCAAAAAGCATGGTTTGGCTGATAACCAGCTCGGGTCTGTCGTATCTTGCTCGGCCTTTGCTATTCAAGTTGAAAGACAAGTTGCGTAAATTATGAGGGTAGAGAGGCCAGGAATGACGATCAAGAATGAAATGATGCCTCGAACACCAGTTGGGGATTGTTGGCCTCATATAATCGAGTGTGCACTGCCCCATGAACGCCTTGAAGAACTCTTCAGGATACAAATACCATGACATCTTGCCCACAAAAAGTTCTATTTTAAACTTACATCGCCATATCTCAAGTCCTACTGAGTAACCCAGCTCTCTGCGCCGTCAAAAGCTCTGTGAAGGAAACCAGTCGAATCATGGACCACGATGCCCACCTCGAGCCTGATCGAGATGAAGTCCAATCAGAGCTGCGGGATAATTGAGCTCGAAGAAAACTGAGCCTCATCCACACAGAAGCTGAACGGGCAAAGGGCAAAGCGACGTTGACGGGTGTCTCGAGGCGGCAAGGACAAGGCTCTGGTAGTTGACAAAACTCGAAAAAAAATGGTCTCTTTCGTATTCATCGAGTAAATTGGTTTTAAAAAAAAAAAAAAAAAAAAAAGTACGCAAAGGTGTAAATCTGCAAAGAACAAAAAGAAAATGGGGAAAAAGGAATTCTTGCTCGTGGAGGGAAGTTACCCCGCTCCAATGCATATCTTCGCTGAGAAACTGAAGGGTCCGATCCGGGGTGGTGGTGACTGCGGGCTGTGAAGCTAACCTTGGCAGGAAATTGAAATTCACCACGGCACACACGGCAACGCACCTTCCATCGTGTGTGGCTGTTTTGACCTGCAGACTGGCCGAGACCGCAGAGTTCAAAGTGAATGGACCCCAACCCGATGATCCCACCATTTAATCTGTGATTTTTACCTTGAGATAAAATATCTCTCATCCATTTCTGCTTATCACAATGTTTAACAGAACTCTCCCATTCCATCCCTTCCCTGGGCATCACTTTCCCATACATCCCTCTTACTCCCAGTGACCCTTTTAATGCCGCCAAGCACCCTCTTTCCCAAATCCAAACACTCCATTACCACTTAAACCAAAGATCGACCTATTTTCCCAACAACTCAAGGTCAACTCAGTGATCAATGGCTGTGATGATAAAAGCTTGCGCCCGTTGTTGAACTGTTAGGTTAAAACTTGCCATTAACAAAACACGTTCTCATTATATATAACGTTATATATATATATATATATATATATGACCATTGGGCAAGAAAAGCCAAAAGATAAAAATAAAATTTTGAATGTCAAGACTCACCTAGAAGAGAAGAATGCATGCAAAAGACAAAACCTCGCGAAATGATTTGAACATGATAAAACCGCAATATGAAGCCACAAATCCGAGCCTGCAGGTTTGGAAACGTCGTGTGTTTCAAAAAGTTCATATCAGATTCAAATAAATTGCTCAAGAAATAAAGTTGAATATGTTCCATCCAAAAAGCAGACTCACCTCAGGTTAAGTTGGTCAATCACTTTTATCCACTCATTGATTCATTCCAAGTCTTATCACAGAAATCTGATGAAAATGACAGGAAGGCGAGATTCAGAAAAACCAGCGGCCGTACTATTATACTGCGGTACACTTTGATCGCCCGATAATTTCAAAATGGACTGAAGTCAACCAGATATTTTGAAATTGTCGGGGAAATCAAAAGTGTACCGCACAACTATAATACGGCCGCAATTCTCTCTAATCCCCCAACTGATGTCTTTGTTTTACCGGATTCAATATCAAGAAGAACGATTTAGCTGGATTGGAATAACCGATCAACTTAATCTGAGGTAGTTAGCCATCGTGGTGGATTGGTGTGTGCGTCGCTTTGTTCGATAGAAATCGTGCGGCTCGGGCTTCTGTTAAGGACGGGGTTGAAAAGAGTGTTTTGCAGCTGTGCTGTGTGCCATGATGGGTATTGTGGTCGGGGATTTGCGGTATTCAAGAAGGATGTGGGAAGGAAGAAGGGGAAAATCCGTCAAAAGAGTAGGAGGCAAGCCTTTTATAAGCGTGCGTTTGCGTCAATCGGCAAGTGAGTCATGTGGTGAAATGAGCACGTTGATAGACGTCTGTGGCTGCTTACAAGAAGTGGTCCATGGCAGAGATTTGGTTGCCGGGTGACTGTGAGGGTCAACCAACAAACGCGCAACCACTGAAGGGCCAGAACTTCATCAATGGTCATGTAAGACACTCATTCAAACTCCTCTGAGATACAGAGACAAAAAAAATTTACCGCTTGGTTTTGCAATCTGTGTTGTCAGTTGGATATGATCTCCTGGAAATAGTATTTACTCTATCTCTTCAAAATGTCAAAATACCGGCTAGAGTTGGTTTTCAATTTCGTTGCCTGTTTGTTCGAAGCTGTCCTTCGTGTCTTTGCCGAGCGGCGCCGCCGAAAGCTAACAAAGCCTCCTGAACTGGAACTAAAAACCCTTGACATTCCCCGATTTAATGGATTTGGATAAGCTTTGCTGAGCGAGGCGGGACTGAGTCAGGTTTTGGTGCCAGAAAAAACCGTCTCCGCTGCCAACACCGATGTTGTATCGACGTCCATGGGATTTGAATCTGACGGGGACAAAACATTATGCAAAGACTGTGCTGGAATTACAGCGGCTACATTGGTGTTGGGGTGTTCAAGCTCTGCACGATCGTCTTGTGGGATCGAAATAGCCAGATCTCTTATACCTGGTGGCTCTGCCTAGATTCGAGTCTCGTCGAGTTCCGGATAATCAAGGTTGCTTGCTTACAATTCAGCGAACATGGAGAATTCAGGAACACTAAGGTTGCCGGCAGACAGATAGTCCAGGTCATGGGTACTTTGGGTTTCAGTACAAACGTTCCAGTTCACCTCCAAGCTCCTCTCGCGGGCGACGCACAGCAGCCATCATATAGTGCTTTAACGTAATGACAGGAACTGTTATCGCTTTCTTCCACCATCAGCGCCGAATCGGTTTGGGTGAGAGCACACAAGAACACTCTTTACACGTTGTGTTAAAGTCGTTGAGCACCGACTTTTCGAGCTCCAATATCCTGGGTTCTGATACGTAAAGCGAGCCTCACAAAGACTGGTACAGATTTTTCTCCGAAACTCATGAGAAGCCCGCACGACTTCTGGGTCGTCTGTGATCATGTGACGGTTGTTGGGAATTATAGGGCCCCTGTTTAAACCTATATCTCGTCCGAGGGGCACAGTGAGAGTTAGGGTAGGTGGACATCAGCCGTCCCAACTGCTTTTCTCCCAGAGTGTTGTGAAACGGTACGGGCAGTATGAATCGCACAGGGCGTAGTAGCACAAACCTGAGATAATTTTAAGGAAAGCAAGAAAGAGATATCGGCGGCGGAAAGAATAATTCACTGGTGGTGACTGTTGAAAAGCGTCCCAAGGTTGACGATACAGGTTCCGGGTGTTTGTTGAACGGGCAGTGTCAGCAAAACATGGGACTCTTCAGAAAACGTGGACCTGTTTACTGGCCAATGGGACCAGTTAATCTGCAAATCCCATGTCGAACTGTGCCTTGAGAGATGAGCATCTATTGCCCGGCCAATGTTTGTGTCTGGAGTGCCCGAGGCCGCCTTGCTTTACATGGATGAGAATTGGGATGTGTGAAGAAGACATCCTGCAAGAGGATTAAAAAGTTGTTCAAATAGTTCATGAAATGCGGATCGGTACCACGATCTAGATGGATCATTTATTGTCGTTGCTGCTTCCAACTCGGAATGGGACTGGTCGCAACGAATGAGGCTGGCTGTGATTGTTAGGACCCACTTTTGACGGAAAAGAATATCTTCGTCCTGCAACAGCCGATGAAGGCGATTGCTTACCACCCACCCAACATGCCAGCCAATTCATGACTTTCAGTTGATTGTTGAGCAAGTTAAAAATGGCGCAAGGCTGGATGAAGAAAATACAAATCCGACGCCACTCAGCAAGCCATGTCTGTGGTGCACACCATCTCTGGTCTCTGACCCTTGACGGACCGATTTGGTCCCAATGACCTTCTGTTGTTTTTCACAGAAATTATAGAATCGAGGGTTTGAAAAAAATGCGCACCTTCCAATCCCCGACTGCCAGTTGTCCATCAAATAAAGAAAGCATGTTCATGATTATCGGAGGGAAATCGGTGGTCGTCAAAAGCGGGGTAAAAAGTGATCGGGGGATGAATGTGAAGAAGTGTGGGGGATGCGATCCTCCCCCAAAATGCAAGGCAACCGAGGGCGCAGCACGTCCCATCTTTTTCCAACTGCGCAGCAATCGACCAATTGTCCATCCCCATTTGCTGACTTGTTGTTGGCGGCCGCAGTCATGCCGGGACCGTCGAGGCCTCTCGGCGGGATGCAGCATCACGGGCTCTGCAGGACGCTGCATGCAGGTCATCATTTCAAGGCTTTCCGGCCAGGCAAGTCCAGGCAACAAGCACACCAATCCCCCAGATCATGCATGTAGCCTCATTACTGCTACCCCTCCACTATCGCACTGTTCACTTCACATGTGTCCTATCCGTCGTCTGCTGTGCCGCTTCTGCCTTTCACGTCCCTCTTCCCCTCCCCTCCCTTCCGCTCCATCGGGTTGCTGCGGCTGCACCCATAAAACACCCATCAGCCCCAGTTCCGTTGATAACTCCTTTCTTGAACCTTTCATGCAAGACCAGCCAAAAACCTCTCCTGGCATCAACAATGTGTCCAATCCCCATCTCCAATGGCCCCCATCGCCTGGGGCCCCCGCCGGCTTCTGCACCCGTGGCTAACGATGTGGTGTACGACGACGAATCAACCGTCTGCAGCGAGAGTGAGGCCGGAAGCGATTGGGATGATCCCTGCGCTTTTTTAGGATGGGTGCGTCAGGAAGAGGCTGACACGTTGTGAGTTGTGTCCCTAAGTTGCTCTCAGAAAAGTATTAACCCCCAGGCAGTGCTGTCGAGAAAGGCGAGGAAAACAAGCCAGCCTATGAAGCCTATAACTTTGTCTTGTCCCCTGAGCGGAAGGAACTTGTTAGCGGTACTGTCAAGATGTTCGGGTTCAAGCGGTATGAGAGGCACAGAACGTTTCCGGCTCGTGTCTCGAGAGACCCTCAGCCAGCTGAGCAATCCGACCTCGCCGAAATCCATCTCCGTTCCATCAAGGAGTTCCAAGACAAGCATCGCCGCAGCTGGGTTGGTCGCATGTTGTTGGGGAACGCCAAGACCTATGAGCAGCATCTCGACGAGAGGTGCAACAAGCTTCCCGTGCAGGTGCAGGGAGCCATCAACGCATTGCTCGAAGACAGAGGGAAGGCGACATCGACCAATTACCGCACCAGGACCTGGACTGTTGTCTCGTTGAAAGAGCAGCAAGGCTTCAGGTTTGCCCAGACCGATCTGCCCGAGGTTAACCCTCGGAAGAACCGGTTCTGGAAGAAGAACAAGGGCATCAAGCAACCTGTGGTTTACTCGGTGGTTGTGCAGGCAAGAGAAACCAAGGTCTGCTCGAACAACAAAGGAGTCCAAAGCTTTAACGCCTGGGAAAATCCGTGGGCTACGGCGGATATTGCTGAGGCCAGAAGAAAGACGAGGGATCGATGCAGAGAAATCGATAACCAACGAGCAGAGGAGCGAGAAGCTCGTCGCGCCAAGAGAATGCCATCGCCTCCGTCATACCGCAGCGAGCGGGAGCGTTCGGCTTCTCCTCCTTCGTACCGAAGCCCTCGGACTCGTTACTCATCTCCTCCGAGGTATCGGGTTCGTGAGGTTGTCACCAGGGCCCGCAGCCGCAGCGTCGAGTCTCTGTCGGTGAGGATCCGCAGGTACCGCAGCCAATCCCCCCCGCCTCAGCGAATTCGGGTCCAGAGACGTGAGTGTTCGCCCGACAGTGTGGATGATCGCTGGACGTCGCCTTTCAACCGTGATCCCTTCTCTGCCCCGACTCCCCCGGAGTGTTACACGCCTCCGCCCGCAGTCTCGGCTTACAGCCGGCCATTGTTCCCGCCGCCACCGATGCCTCAGGTTCAGCCATTCCAGCGTTTCCCGCCTCCTCCGTCTGTGTTGCCTCCTCCGGGTCCTTTTCCTGCTCCTGCGGTCTGCCGTGCCTGCCAAACGGTCCCCTGTTGTGGTCACTTCCCCCGCATTATGCCTTGCCCTCGCCCATTGCAGCCAACTTACAACGGAATCGCGACGCATCCGCCATGCTATCATTGTTTCGGGTTCCAGGGGCCAGTCCCTGGATCTCCTCCGCTCAGTCCGTCTTTTGGATCGTTTCCGCCGCCGCCGCCACCGATGCCCATGGCAATGCCACCTCCTCGCCCTCCTTTTGGAACCTTTGCGAGACCAATTTGGCCGGTCCCAGCTCCGATGCCCGGGTACTTTCCAAGGAATTCGTCTTTGCCCTCGTCCAGATCTTCCTCCCGCTCTTCATCCCCGTCCCCGTCTCACGTGTTTGGATGGCGCAAACCCCAAGTTGAGGATTGCAACGATGAACTGAACGACCCTGCCACCGAGTTGCCGGCTGATGATGTTTCCGTTATTGAAGAAGCTGATGGCTCTGCTGTGGGAGACCAGGCTCCCGAATTGGTTCGAGCTACATCCCCGTCGTTGGTTTGAGGTTGGAAATTTGTGATGATAATGACTGTTACGATATGATTTGGTGTTTCTTTTCGCTTGTAACGCGATGGCTTTTTTTTCCCTTCTTTTTATGTTGTTTTAGCTGCCTTTTTCTTTCTCAGAAAAGCCAAAACCAAATTGATGATAGATTTTTTTGTGCAAATGAGCTGCCCCAGGGTTTCCAAAGTTGAGCGTTGTGTGAACAGTGAACACCATGTGGAACCAAACTGGTTCGAGCGCCCACTCACCCTACCCAAACGGCAAAACCCTACTGAAATTCTTCTTTATCGCCCGCTAGCAAAATATTTTACTGGTCGTAAAACAAGGGAATACTTCCGCTCTGTGATGCTTGAGATCAATCCCTCTGTGATCATCACACCTCCTAAGAAACGTGTGCCCAAACATGCATAACTTCTCACAGGTCGAGACAAAACCAATATCTGAAAGAGAAACCCATTATCCAGTTATACACCGTCATTTAAAAATCCGACAAAACACTTATTTCCGACTTTATATGTCGCAATTGTCTTGTTCCCCAAACACTGGGACCTCTCAAAACTAATCGTCAATTCCAACGTCCCCTTCCATATCTTTTAATTTCATCTGATCATGCTCTTTTTAACCACCTTCTCCAGTCCAAACTCCTCTGCATCTTGCACCAAATATCTTTATTTCTGACAACCCCCCATAAATACAACAATCTTATTTAGGTTATTATACCGGGGCGGGAGAGGGGAGAGAGAGGGGGGAAGGGGGGTATATACTCTCTATTAAACATATCCCCCTCTTTATCCCCTTCTTTGGGCATTATACCCGCTACGGGAGGGAATATCCATCCTTAACCCCCCTGATTGATACCACTTTGTTAAATAGGGTAGAAGTCTTTCTTTAGTACTATCTGTTATAACATTCATCCCTTTTCCGGTTTATTCCTCTGTACAGGCAGCTTTAGTTTATGTGTGTGTTTTAAATGAGATACTCAACTCGTGGTATTAATTGCAACAAATAACATGGTGGCGCGTAAAGCAGTGGTAGTCGTATGTGAAACCGCAATGATTTTGTATGGTAGGTGAATTTCTGTTTCTGCTTGTCCGTGTTTTACTAGCATTGTCTTTTGTTAAAAAAAAATTAAAAATTTTATTGTGTCCTGAGGAAGGTCGAGGAACCAAATCGTTCAACGCTGCTTTTCTGATTCTCAGGCAACCTCTCTCTATCTCTTTTTTTTTTCTTTTTTTTTTTTTTTTTTTTTTTTTGAATCGTCCACAAAACCAATTTATACCATTTGAACCGAATGATTAGTTCCGAAAGACAAAATCGGTTTTGGAGGAGATTTACCTATCAAAGAAAAAATATCCCAAGAGGGAGATGACTGATATAACCGGATTAGGCTTCTGATATGTCAATGATAGAGGACTGGGTCTGAAGATAAAAACATTTAAGTGGGTGAGGAATAATAAAATTTCAGTAGATTGTTGTATAGAGGACAAAAGTATTGAATTTTGTGACTTGGAGATGTAGGAGTTGAGAAGAAATGGTGGATTGGAGAGACAAAAAGTACGTTTCGATTTATAACTACGTTGGATATTTTCTTTTACTGAATAACCTGGTGAGAAATCTTTTATAGCCGAGTTTTGCTATGAGTAAATTCGTTTGGTTCAGGAGTAACTATGGAAAGGAAGGTGATAGCCAGGAGGGACTGGAGGTTTCCGACTCAAGAGTGACTGTGAGGGTATTATGTATTCCATGATTGTTTTGTTGGTTGATAAATTATTTTGGGTTACTTTCAGATAAGTAACCATCCAAGGATGGAAGCAGATGGTATTAGTAGACCTGTTTCTTCGCGTTGAAAGATCATGACATTTTCCCAATACGTTACAACAAACCACGACCCCCTTCCTCGAGCACCGCCAGTTAGTCCAATCTTGACACCTGTGACAAGGGCATGTATAATGGGCTTGGAATAGGCTTATATTCAAATCAATATAATAAACTGTAATGGCCTCAAGGTCCTTGTCCTTCCATCATTTTAACTGGGAAAACCAAGGCCCTATTTATACTCGTACGTGTCCCTCCTGGGCCCTCGTACTTCCGTGGCCATTCCTTCTTTCGGTCGGAGGCCTTCCTCGGCTCCGACGATTACAAAGAGAACAGTCATCATGAATCGGTGGCTTCTGCAGCCATCCTGCAGATCTGTCCCGCGTCGGCGACCTTCTTGACCAACCATCCTTCAGTATACTGGTCATCGGGCACCTCCTCTTGCATAGCATAACCCTCCTTCGGCCGCCCTACTATACTGGTAGGCTGTGGAGGGTCTTTGGCATGGTGGTTGTTGTGTCGGGAGGCCGAGTACACTGTATTGGATGCTGTCAGCGGGAACCGTGTGACAACACCACAGGAAAAGATGGGGGTAACTATTCCCAGATATGGCAATCCCCCACATATGAATGGTATGCATTTGGACCAAGACTAGCCTTATCAAATAAACTATCGTTGACGTTAATGAATGTGCCGAACACCCGCATGGTGGCGCTGGCTTGTGCATTCAATGGTGGTATTGGAAGGAATCATTTGACCTTTACCCCCATGCTCTTCCCTCCGACCCCTTGTGATAGACCCTGTGCACACAGATGGTCTTCCTATCTCCAACGTTCTAACCGTAGGGGTATTATACTATTGCCATCATTCAATCCAATCCATGAGGGAACTCGTGTCATGATCAATTTTGGACTCTCAAGGACATGTAAATGCATATTACATGATCACTAAAGCCAGATCCTGGGTGCCTTGAGGATTTCCATTGAAATTCGAATTTTTGAATTTGATAAAAAGATGGGAAGTACACAGTCGATATGGTATGTGAACGAGTGCCCCGCTGAAGGAGATTTCAAGTTACGAGCTTCCCCGATGGAAGCAAGATAACATATTTTCAGCCCCTTGGAATAATTTTGACTGAAGATGAGCTTGAGAGCAGGTATAGCTGTATATACTTCGAGTCTTTGGTAGGTATGCTGAAACATATTTCCTGCTTGCTGTTCTTGAATACATGAGACCATACCAACCAGAAGACTACACGTAATTAATGCTCAGGGTTAGAGTTTTAAAAGTGAGAGTTGACGTCCCTCTGTCACAACCTACATGTACATACCTTGCAGTATATATCCACTTGCGTCTGTGCCTGTATCAGAATACGACAAAAAAAATGAAGGCAGCGGTGAGGGATGATTCCCAAGTGTGGATGTGGATGCGGATGCGATCGATTTGATGCGGACTGAGTGGAGAGGAGACGCTCAGATCAAGTACTTACGGAGTCATGTCGAAAAGATTGGATGGTTTGTGTGGTGGTGATTACATCCATCATGGTGCTGCTATCTGCCTGTGTAGGTAGCTATCTTGCCAAACGAAAGCTCTAATCAGAACCTGCTAGTGCACATTACAACTAACTTGAGAAGCCTCTCAACCACAAAACCCTTCTGGATGTCTGTTAGAAGTAGTTACACAACTGCCGGTTGCGCTAATTATTTTACACACCCAGGAGGGTGTGGTGAGACAAAGCGGAGCCCGAGCAGCAATCTTGAATTCAGGGGCTCATCGAGATCAAGTAAACAAAGAGAAAGGAAGACCGCGACGAAATTCCGGGCCGAATTTGAGAGCAACTTTTTACTTTCCTTTCTAGGCCACAGTGAATGGGAACAATGAAACGTTGAGATCTGCAACCGTGACAACGGGTGTTCCAGTGGAAATGACCTTGATGAAGAAATGATCACCGCTGCAGGACGAGCTTGATGTGGTGGCATCCACTTCCGCGTGGCAGCCACACAGGGGACGGGTTGATCTTTTTTCTTTTCTTTTTCTTCTGTCGGTCCGCCGTGATGGATTCTTAAAGCGTCTAGGGGGTAGATTCCGTAATTACAAGAGGGCCCGACGGAGTGTTAGCGAGGTGCCGGACATCTTGACGGGTCTTTCTTGGCAGCGGTGATGGAGTCTCGTCAAGTCCCAATTCCTTTCTTCTTTTTTATTAGGTGTTTTTTTGAGAACGGAATAATGAGTGATGGCTAGTTATGAGACGTCGGTTATTCAGAAAGGATTGTGTCCCTTGATGCTGTGATAATCTCAGCAAGTGAGATGAAAGTTGCAGAGTCGAAGAAGAAAAATGAAAAGGCTACAGTCACAGTATCATCGCGGGTGAATAAACGTCTTGGCCCGGGCCGAGGAAAAAAGTTCTGAAGCTTTTCTCGATTCTTTTTAGCTGTTCCTTGGGACAGCCCAAGCTTTCGTCAATGTTTCTTTCGGGACACGCTCGGGGTCCGTGACCCCAGCTGCCAATGGGGATCCCAAGACAAGGACAACCCAGACTGATGGGTTCGTCCATTTTTCTCCATCATTCGCTTCCCCGAGCTATTACAACCGAAAAGGGACGGCGTCGAGCCGGCAGATTTTGGGTAACCAATTACCCCGAGGCAAATGTGAACAAGGAGAGATCTGAAAATGACGAATATCTGAGCGTGGCTGTGGGCGACTGGGGCGAGTGTTGACAGAAGCAAAAGAAAAAAGTCATCACAGATGGATGGATTGGACCCCTATTCCACAAACCAACTTGTTTACATCCACTTTTGATCACAATATCCGTAATATTGAATTGAGAAGACATTTTGTTCCCCTTGTTCTTGTTCCTCTTTTTGCTCATTTCTCGCTGGAAGGATATTCTGGAAGGAGGAAACGAGGAAAAACAAGTATCCAAACCAGGAAGTTCACCCGTTCCGCAGCGTGACATTTTTGGACGGGTTGACGTTGAATCCGTACCTGTACCTGCAGATGAACTTCTCCATCACACTCTCCATTTCCTATCCATCCGCAGCGCCATTTTGTTGGACAGCGAACAGGAAGGCTTCCCGGGGTGGCTTTGACAGGGATTGTCCATTTGTCCAGAATGGTGGGGTGTCGAGTGGGGGCCAAATTGGTTCTCGACCTTTGGGATTCCTTGGAAGGCATGGAAGGCCTGTGAGGGCATCTACGCCGTCGCTAATCGCCAACTAACGAAAGGTCTAGCGGAGCGGCTTCCGGATCTCTCAATCATTGGGAGAGATATCTACCAATACATTCGTGATTAAAGAGAGCCAAGTCAGTGTTGGGGAAGATAGATGCCCAAAGGAATATACACTACTGCACGCCTCGTACATTACTTGTAGCTTCCGAAGAAGAAAGCAGTGATAACGAGGGCAAATGCGTGTACGGAATATAAAAAGACAAGAAGAGAACCCCTGACTCGCATCCTCGAATCCCCGCTGTGGACATGGAATATATCAATTGAAAGAGATGAAAAAAAATCGACATTGCAACTCCTGGTTACCGTTTTTCGTCGATCAGCCCATCGTCGTTCGATCGAAAATTGAGAAGGAAAAAAAGTTTCTTCTGAGAGGCGGGGTTCCAAGGTAAAATTCGGCAATAACAACGTTCCCTGAACTCGAACGATACAGGTATGTTTTTTTCCTGTCTGAAATTTCAAAAGTTTGATGTCGCGGGGAAGCTCGATGCCGATGCAGTGACTCCCCCTCCAATTTCCCAATTTTTCGGGAATTGGGAGGGGGGCATGGAGGTTGAGAGAGACCCCGACCCCCTCCACACCCCTCCACGTGAAGGTCCCCACATGAAGAGGAGCTGGTTCCTGATTTGATTGACAAACCCCTGTAAGAATGCCAATGCTTTTTTTTTTTCTGACTGATCCTTGGCCGCAGAAATTACACCCGATCTATTGAACTGAAAGTTCGAAACAAGAAAAGTGAAGGAGAGAGAGGGGAAAGAGAGTAAACCGAATTACAAGAAAAATAAGAAAACTCCTCATCTCTCTCACTCTCTTCACTCTCTCTTTCTCTCTTCTTTTCATTTTCATTTTTTCTGCATTGACACGACAGAAAGGGATACCCGACCCAATCCATTCCCCCCTTCCAATCGCTGTGTCCTGCGTTGTCTTTACCCCACACAACGTCACGAGTACATTTCAACCAAATACATTGTACCTATCAGGGTGTCCGTCCTGCAGACCGCCCCAACACAAAGGCCGATCATCGCCCTGCAGATCCAACCACTTAGAGGTCACACACGTACACCGACGACACGATGGGCTTATTTTCAAGGAGAGACAAGGCCCCAAAGGCGGCCGCTTCCGCTACTGCTGATGATCAACAACCTCCCTTATCATCCTCACAGTCCAAAACATCCCTCACCTCTGCATCTTCCAGCGTCATCAGTCCCATAAACACCAGCTCTCGCATCTTGAACCGCTCATCTGCAGGGACCGCAAGCACCGCCGGCCCCGGGACTCCAATTACACCCTTTTCGCCCACAGGAATGAATCCCCAACTCCCCAAGATCGACATGCCGAGACCCCCAGATCCCCAACTCGACCCCGTTGGATACCTGCGCAGCTTGGGCGCCGTCAGAGAACGATGCAAGATTGTCTTTAACAAGGCCCAGCGGAATGAATTGAAGCATTTTGACGTCGATATGTGCAAGTTTGCCGACGTTGTCTCGTTTGTTGCAAACATCATCAAGGTGCGTCGTGTTTATTTTTTGCATTTGTTGACATACCACTGACGTCTGCATACTTTGCACAGAGAGACTACGATGCACCATTCAACACCATTCCGGGACATGGCCGCTACCAGCACTTTGGCGTGGGCGGTCGCGACAGAATTGCCCATCTCTTGGCCACCTGGCCCTCAGAGGAGGTCGACAACACGGAGAAGTGCAAGCGCATGATTGACTTGTTTTTGGTCAGCGTGCTGCTTGATGCTGGAGCTGGAACCGAGTGGAGCTACAAGAGCCCTGAGAATGGGCGAGTGTACAGGCGATCAGAGGGTATCGCGGTTGCCAGCTTGGACATGTTCAAGACTGGACTGTTCTCTGGTAACAAGGCGAACAAGTACCAGGTCGACAAGGACGGTCTCCAGCAACTGACTGTGGAGCAGCTCGCTCAAGGTCTTCAGTCCGGCCCCGGAAACGAGATGGCCGGCGTAGAGGGCAGATCTGAGCTTCTCATCCGCCTCGGAAATGCTTTGGAGAACAAGGACTACTTTGGCGAGGACGGCCGACCAGGAAACATGCTGGATCACATCCTCTCTCACCCCTCAACACAGGCTTCCAGCGTCATCATTGTTCCTGTGACAACTTTGTGGAGTGTTCTCATGGACGGTCTGGCCCCAATTTGGCCGCAATCACGGACGGCTATCAACGGTGTTTCGCTGGGCGACGCATGGCCATGTGGCTCCATGCCGCAGCCTGCCCAGTCACCAACGAGCCCCACATTTTCCCCTTTCCCCAACACAACGGGCCAATCCAACGGCATCGCCCCTTGGGAGAGCATTCTGCCCTTCCACAAGCTCACCCAATGGCTTACCTATTCCCTTATGCAGCCCATGCAGACCATCATGAAGATTCAGTTTGCCGGCACTGAGCTCCTCACCGGCCTGCCCGAATACCGCAATGGCGGTCTTTTCGTTGATATGGGTGTCTTGAATTTGAAGCCCGAGGATATGGAGCGGGGTCTGAGGCATTACAACGAATACTGTGAGCGGACAAAGACTGGAGGTGTTGAAGTTGCCCCCATGTTTGAGCCCGGCGATGATGTTATTGTGGAATGGCGCGGTGCTACCGTTGGCTTCCTTGACATGCTTACCGTCGAGGTCAACCGGGTATTGAAGAATGAGTTGGCTGGTGGAGAACTGAGCCTTGCTCAGGTGTTGGAAGCTGGAAGCTGGAAGGTTAGTCATTCTTTTCTCAACACTGATTAGCGTGGCTTTTAGAGTCTATTTACTAACTCCTTTTGTTACAGGGTGGTCGGGAAATTGCCGAAGTCAGCAGACCCAACACCAAGGAACCGCCAATCCTCATTGACAGCGATGGAACCGTATTTTAAATCAATATCGCCCTCGACACCCCATTTACCTAGGGCTTTCATGGATGCATGCATTGGCGTTTTTATCTTTTGCTCTTTGCTATTGCTGTTGTCCATCCTCTTTTTTTTTTTTTTTTTTTTTTTTTTCTCTCTCTCTCTCTCTCTCTCTTTGTTTTTGGGTACTTGGCCAGGAGTTCGGATTGAACGACAAAAACCTGATATTGTGGGAAACCTTGTTATCTAGAAGTTACAAAAAAAACAAACCATCTTGGAACCTTTTGTTTCTTTTTTTGTTTTTTTAGATACCAGTTGGGATATGAAAACCATTTTTCACTACTCTGATATTCTTCTTTCAACATGGAATAGAAAGGTTTTTTTTATTCTTTTATCACTTATTTTGCTTCAATGTTTGTCCTGCCTTGTATATATTTTTGTGTTGTATTTGTACATGTATGTGTAAAACTTTTACTTTTGTTTTTCGACAGATGCAATTTTCTCTTCTGAGCGGGATCCTCACTCAAATCTTTCGGTTTTTCTCATTTCTCTATTCTCGATTTTTTCTCCATCGGTTCTCGTCAGCCACCAAATACCTAGATCTTCATTGACTTTTGTAACCTTTTTTTCTTATTACTTTCACACATACAAAATTGGAGGCATTGCATTTATTTGTAGTATATATAATATGATGACACCATAAAAAATGAGGCACTAGCAAATACCATAATGACACCAAGAGAGTAAGAGAGAAGGAAAATTATGTTGTTCCCTTTCCACCAAACCATATAGATAAGGGTTAATTAACCACATACATACATACATACAACAAGTGTTAAAAAACATCAGAAATAAACGCCTTTGATCTTCCTCTAAAATGCTTGTCGGCTAGTATCCTTTCTCTCTTCTCTTCTTTGCCGCATCGTTCCAACGCAAACTTTAACTAACTTTAAGCCGCCCATACCACCACCGATCAATGCAAACCGCCCCGCGCTGATGGTTTAAAAAAAAGAGTAATACACATAAACGAGGTGCCTCTCTGTCTTTACCCCATTTTTCTGATATTAACGCCTGGTAGAACTAAATAAATTGAAAGAAGCCCGCAGCTTTATAAGAAACTCTGGTACACACACACATACACACACAAAGACGCATACAACACCAAAAAGATTTCACAGCTCATGCTCAAGCCGAAACATCCATGAGTGAAGCAGCTTCTCCGGGATCTTCATCCATCATATCATCAGCAGCATTGGCAGGCGAGTGTTGATGACCGCTCATGCCCTCATTATCCTCGTGAACGAGACCCTGGAACATGCTGTCGTCACTATCTCCCTCGTGCCCGGGCCCAATACCCAATGGATCGCTGTTGTCTCTAGCCGATTGGGTCGCTGCAGATGTCGAGGTAGAAGCGGCGCCCCACACATCATCCCCAAATATTTCCTTGGCCCGTTGACGTCCTGTCTCGGTCCGCGACAGTATCTCAAGAATTCTGGCCTTACCAGACTCTGTAGATAACTGAGCGTCGAGCTCATCATCATCAAGGGTTCCCTGCAGGAGTCGCTCTTCAAGGTTGTGTGTGGAGTTATCGTTGACGAGCAATTGGGGGCCAGAACCGTCTGGCATGAAGTATGAAGCACTGGCCGACCCTTCATCCAAACCGTGTGACGAGGTGCCACGACTATTGTCCGAGATTGGAAGACCAGGCGTAGCGGGCTGAGCAGACGAATTCCTCGAAAAGAATTGGTCAGTCGGGGAATATCCACCAGGACTGATGGATAGGTGACCTGCAGCCGCCGCCCGACCAGCAGCCGCAGCCTCGCGAGCTGCCTGAGCCGCAGTAGCTTCCGCAACCAACGCCTTGCGCTTGAGGCTGTTTGCTTTGCCCTTGATACTCTCTGGCAAGTCATCTGGGTCTGACACGCCATACTGCTGAAGTATCTTTTGTAATTTGGTAGGGCGCGGTTTGCGGGTGCTCTTGGACGATTCGAGCACCGGAGGTGGCTCCGGGGCGACCGGGCTCCATTTGTGTAGTTCCTGGCGGAAGTAATTGGTCTCGTACGCCAGGAGCACTTCGGCGCCCTCGATTTTGCGCAGATAAAAGCGTTGTGCGTCTGCCTCATTGGCCGTGGCCATGACGGGGTTGCAGAATGGCTTGATGTGGTTGCGGAATGACTGTGCGTTCTCGATGATCTTGTCCAACACTTCTTCCTCTTCTGGCTGGAAGGGCAGTGTCGGGATTTCCTCGCGCCAAGCTATCAGATCCTCCAACTTCGGGCGCGCAGCGTCACGAGGGATTTTAACGCGCCAGTCACAAATGGGGCAGGTGTACTTATCGTCCTCCTTCACTTTGCCACGTGCAATCTTGAGACATTTCCCGTGATACCATTCATGACAGAGTTCACACTCAATCATCATTCCGGCCTCTGTGCGACGGCAAATGCAAAACACCTCGCGGAACTTGGGGTCATCCCATCGAACCTTCTCCGCGTCAGAGGGACTTGGCTCTCTTGATGCGGGCTCCGCGGGGACTCTGGGCTTGTCGTTCACGATGTCGAAGCAGTCGTTATTTCGGTCCAGAACATAGTCCATATGTGACTTGAGGATGTGCAAGGGAGCATTTGTCTTCCCGAATAGCTTTTTACCTTTCCGCATCCAATCCTCGTGTCTTTTCTGTTCTTTTTCTAATTCGTGGGTACCGGTTGGTTTGGCCTGAAGCTCTTCAATCTTCTTCATCACTTCTGCCACCTCGGCATACTTGGGTCTCTTCTCATAATCTGGATTTTGAGAGCGCTCGTTGAGGTCCATGATCTGTCGATGAGCTTCCCGTTGCTTGTGAAGAATTTGATCAACGGCAGCGAGGGTCTCGGCTGAGACAGGCAGACAGGAAGCCTGTACTTGATCTGAGAGTGCCTGAAGTTGAGGGTAGTGAACAGTCTCGGCCTTGATGAGCTCTTGGGCAGTCTTTTCCCATAGGTGCCCAGCAGCCAATTGCTCGACGTAGAAAGCGAGAGAGTCGTTATAAGGCGGAATGTTAAGTCGTTGGCCATCCTCTATGAGGGATCTAACTTCAATGAGGGTCATAAATGTACCGCGGCTTGAGCTCGCCTTCTCGTTCCACTGGAGCTGCTCTAGAAGCCGTTGAAGTCTGTCGAGTTCGGGGATATCAACATTGAAAGCTAAACCTTCTTCCAGGAGCTTCTGCACCGGCTCAATGGCATGACTCTGGCGGAAATCCAACATCCTTGTGGCGGCGACTTGAAATGACTTGATGTCGTTGTCACGCTCTTGTAACTGGCTAATTTCCGGGCACTGAAATCCGAGCTTCTCTGCCTCATCCAGAAGCCGCTGAATGTTGGAAACATCACGCGAAGGATCACGCTCCTTATCCTTTGTTTCCTGGGCGGGCCCGGGCCCGGGCCCTCCAACAGACTTCCGGGTCGCAGGCTGCAATGGCTTCTCTTTTCGACGATTGCCCTGTTTCCGCGTGATGTATGTCAAGGCCTCTTCCACCCAATGATTGCATCGATCGACAAAATCTTTGAGATCGGGGAACGACGGTAGGTCATAAGGAATCTTCTCGCCTTCGCTCAAGATGGTACGCAAAGCCTTAAGTTGAGGCCGGGCATCTTCGTCCAGCAACTTGTCAAACTTTTCCTCCCATGCTTCTGGCACGTGAGCTTTGTCGGCCACCCTTTTGCACATAGTAGAAAGGACTTCATCCGACTTGCGGAAGTACACTGCATGCTTTTTGCCCATAAGTTTTTCGGCATCCGGGAGACCACAGCATGAGTGGCTGCCGGTGGCATGGACGAGGCAGAGAACTTTACCGGACTCCTGGCAGACAAATCGAGAGAAGTAGGTGAATGCCTTACAGTAATAGCACGCGTAGTCTTCTTCCGGAACGTCGTCATCGTCGATTTTGAACAAAAATGGACAGTCCTTGGCAACAGCACCATCCTCGGCGCCCTGATTGTTGAAGACACAGTGGTGTTCAACGGGATGTTTGGAATCACGGCGCGTCGCGATGAAATCGTGCTTCGAGATGAACTCTTTCCTCTGGTCAAGCTCGCGACGACAAACCCTTTCGAGCGCTGGCGCTAGCCATTTGGCAGTCTGAATAGTCAATCCACCGCTGTTACCGGTCCCTTCGGCTGCGGCCCACAGCAGTTCATCGTGTGAAAAGCACGGCTGTCTGCGGAACATCTGGAGTCTTTCCACTCCAGCCAGGCCGTAAGGTTCCCAATCAGCGGGTGCGAAATTGACAGCTTCATTGAAGTTGAAACCATGGTTGAAGCCGGCATGGTACGCTTGAGGAAAAGTGATGACAAACTGCCCTGCACGTTGATCCAGGGCGTAGACACGCACCCCCGCCTTCTTCAGCTGGTCCGGGGTGAGCAAGGTCACGAGCTGGAACAGAAGGTCTGGCTGGGTCTCGAAGAGTTCGGGGACCGCCTCCTTCATGGCATCCTCGAACTTCAGAGCATCTTCGCCTGGAATTCCATACCAGGTTTTGGTTGCGCCAAAGTGTTGATAATTGGCAGAGTAAGCGTAGTGGTCCTCATTGTGCCAACAGAACGTGGAAAATATCATGCCGACATAGACCCACGGAACTGTCATTCCAGAGATATCCGACTTGATGTACCTGAACAAACCGTCTTGGTGAAGCGGCAAGATGTTGAGATTCCAGGGATCGAGTGAATAAGGGTTGAGAGGATTCCTTTCGATGGTTGGAAACCCCGAGCCGTGGGTGGTGCAATGAATATCTGCTCCATACTCAACCTCCACAGTCTCCTCAAGATCCGCAACGAGCCGCCAGAACTCTCGTTCGACGTCATCCTCGGTGACGGGCCTATGGCAGTTGAGTACTGGGTCAAAAGGCATCTTGTTCTCAAAGTATCCTTGTTTGAAGTCGGCCGCCTTTTCCTGGAACTGTTTCAGTGAGTAAAGTCCGCCCTCTTCGAAGCCGAATTGCCCATCGCCGACAAGGCATCTTGGACAGTTCCATTCGTTTTCTGGTTTGACCTTGACGGGAGGATCGAGGCAGCCACCGTGATAACCATGGTCGCAAGATTCGCAGACCAGCAGAAAGCTGGATTCATCTTCGGGCTTACCACAAAGTTCACATCGCTAATGAAATGTTAGTTACAAAACGAGGTTGTACATAAACATAAGACTCTCGTCCATACCTCTCCTGGCGCTGAACCTTCATCCCGGGGTATCCTGGGAACTGATGGTCGGAAGAGTGACATGTGTGAGCCCGCAACAGTGGGGACGGTATCTGCGAGTCAGTCCGCATTAGTACATCGGCTTGCCCAATCACAAATATCAGAGATGTGGGGTTGTTGAGAGGTGAGCGGGGGAACGAGACAAGTGGAGTTGGGGCAACAACAAGCTGCGTGCGTGCCTCTGTTTAAGAACCCCTGAAGCTACCCTTTTTAAGAGAACACAGAGTAGTTTCCAGGGGCTGATTGTCAACTTACCTTTTTTCAGTCGCTTACTCCTTCGACTGCCCGGATCACCATCGTCCTTATCAGCTGCAGAGTCCTTCTTTGCCGAATCTAGGTTGTCACAGCTGAGCTGGCGTTTGAGGCCAGAACCGAGAGAAGAAGGGCGATACTCGGGGGTGTTCTTCGCAGAAGGTGTTTGTGTACCAAGGTTCTTGAACTTGGGCTGGCCCGTTTGATCTGGAGTGAGGTTTTGAGGACGGTTGATGCTAGTGAAACCAGAATTGATCGCCGTAAAACCACCTGTATTGATCGCGGTAAATCCAGAAGTCAGCTTAGGTGGGGGGTGAGTTGGTGTTTCCACGGTTGCTGTCTCTTCAGACCCCTTGGATTGGCCATTCATAGTAGCCTGCAGCGCATCCGTAGCTTGTCGTGCTGGTGACTCAGCTCGAACGCTCAGAGGGGTGTTGACAGTGGACCGTTTCATCGGACTCGGCGCCGGGCTGGGTGTGAGAGGACCGCCGTACTCGAGTTCAAGCTGCTGGTGAACCCCCGGCTTGGCGATTCTTAGGTACTCCTCATACGGGCAGAGCCATTTTTGGTATGAGTTCTTGAGAGATGTCGACAGGGAGGACATAATTTTGCCGCTATAACCCAGGTCACGCCCAATCTCAGCCCATTTCTTAAGCTTGCAGACCTTTTCAAATCCGCCACGTGCCTCAACGGCCTTTTTGAGTCGGTACAAGTCGAGGGGTTTTTTATCGACATAGGGCCATCTCGTCAAATTGTTTCCCTGTTGTTTGTGAAATTTTGCGAGGGCATCAAGGTAGGAGAGATTCGCTCGGGTGCCTAAACCATCACCCTCAGCATCTTGTTGGGTTGAAGGGGTGGGGGTATGTTGGGGACGGGGAGCCTTACTGCCCTCCACAGAATTGAGCTCCTGTTTCCGTGTGCGGAAATGAAATCTCTGAAGTGAGATGCGTGTCAGCAGTTGAGAGGCCCTCCTCCGTCTCATCCGAACCGTCTAAAGCAGCCAGCAATCACTCACCTCGGTGTCGATGGCGAAATCGGGATTCCACGCATCCGGCGGTATGATCTTGCATATCCCATACTTGGATGCCTCTGGAGCGATCTTTTTGATGTAATGAAAAGGTTCCTTCCATTCCTCCTCGCTTGGCCGATACGTGGGTGCTTCCTGGAGGCCGTGTGGCCTAGTTCTTTTGGTTGTGGGTTCCTTGCAGGCCGTCGGCTGGCCGCGTCTCTCAACTGACGAGAGATCCAAGGGAGCGCTCTTCATCATGCTGAGAGGTATCTGAGACTTTTGCGGCGGGTGATAGCCATTCGAGTTGACCTGTGCGGATTTTTGTTTTGCACCGGCAACGAGAGATGGCGGGGGCGCCATGGCCGGTGATCCTTTCGCCGTCGCATTGGCACTCGATCCGTTTGCGGCGGCGGCGGTTGAAGGGGTCGAGACCATTCTCGTCGGGAGATCCGCTGGTCAGTGGGGAAGTAAGTGAATGGGTATTCCCAAAGCCACGGTTTATGGCGGAGGGGGAGGGTTGAGGTGGAAAGGTTTTCGAGTTGTTACTGGTCAGAGGGATTCGTGTGTGTCCGGCGCATCGTAAATGGGGGGGACCTACAGGATGCGACAATATGAAATTAGATCACGCGCTGACAGATGTTGGGGAAAAAAGGCAAATTAATATTGTGCCCAGGTACCGACTCACAGAACCAACAGCAAACAGAAAAATGGTACTTGATACTCACTATCAAATCTTGTCAAGAGAAAACCAAGACGCGATGATGGGCCCTCTTCAAGAACGAATATGGGTGGACGCAGGGATGGAATTAAAGAAAAAAAAAACGGGGTGCAATTGGGGATATGTTGAGTTTATAAAGTTGGGGAAATAGTCGAACGATGTTCTGGGCTCATCACAACTTTGATTTGGAAAAGGAAACGTTTGATAGGTTCCAAAAGTGCAAGTGACTGGAGTTGGGTGAGTTCCAATTTGATAGTAGCACGGTATGTATGGGGAGGAAGGAAGGAAAGAGCAGCGATATGGCGGAGACGGGGAACGACCGACAGGCAGGTGGGTAGTGGGAACATGGGACCGCCGGAAGACGGGAGACGTTCCAAAAAAGGGCGAGGTAGGGCGGTAGCTGTCGGGACGAGTTGGGGAGGCGCAGAACTAATTGCTACGACATGGGTGCATTTCGACATTCCGGCAAACCGGTGGGTCCACTCAGATGTCTGCCGCCCCCCAACCAAGTTCAAAATTATCCTGAGCCTCACAGGTGCGCCGATGAATTTTTCTTCTTCTTTTTTTATAAGCTGAAAAAAAACCATTCGTATAGTGAGATCTTTTATTCTTTTTTTATGTTTCTCGACCCATTTTATTGACGTTTTGGTGGTAAATCAAAGTTGAGGCTGAATTTAACATCCATGTTGGCAGATTATATCCAAGCGCAGCGTTCATTATGTATTTCGTAAAACCCCCAACAATCCCACTTCTTCTTGCCTCCGACACCAAAACCTTGGGTAGCCATGCCCCGGCAGGAAAGCTGTCGGGTCACAGCAGGGCGATATAAACACTTCCAACAACTTTTCTGGCTCACAGTTTATTTCCTTTTTTTCTGCATGGTCGAAACGTCTCCGAATCCGGAAAGCTAGGAAGCAAAATTATGCAAAACGGCAACCATAGGTAATTGTTGCACAAAGACAAAACATGCGGGGGAAATGAATCTGGAAGGGGAAATGAAGAAAGACGAACATGTATGTATGGTTACAGAGAGATACCAGCATCTGACATGATGTCTGTCGGTAAAAGCCTGTGCGACATGGTGTGTGGGTAAGTGCATCTGAAAGAATCCTCATCAAAATAAAGTTCGATAGATCAAACCATGGAAATATCCCAGCTTTATCAGTGCATTGTAAAATTTAAAACATTTCAGCTTGCAAGTTACCGACGGCATTGTTGTGCAGGACAATTGATGACGGGACACTGGATCACAGATCTGATATCACCGTCAACCAATGCAATATTTGTCGGTTGTTGAACCAATAAGAAATGAGCTGTCGTTCAAGAAGGTGGGATGGTGACTGCCGGGGGGGGGGAGCAGCTGACTCATCTTCGTGGATCCCGAGCCGGTAATCGGCAATCTGCAATCTGCAAACTGGCGAGTGAAATGGCTTGTGACGTTTCCTTTCTGGGCATCCCTACTTACTATTTATTTATTTATTTATTTATTTTATTGGCTATTCTTTCTGCGTCTTGGCCTTCGTCGCTCGTCGCTTCTTGACCTTCAACAGCTTTTCCACTTCCTTCTGGCCCCTCGTTCGCAAAGTCAACTCCCTCATCATCTCCGACCAGTGAACCTCTCCTTTGCACCTTGGACATATGCCATTTAGCGGCAAGACATCATCCGTATGATGACCGCCCAACATGTGCTGGCTCCAACATGATAGATGGCCCACCGCTTCGCAGCCTGTATTGGTGCAGATGGCCTGAAGCCCTTCTCCCGTTGGTAATGTCTTTTTGCACACAACACAATCTCCCTGGCGCTCAGAGTCAAAGACTTCCTGTCCCTTGGTCACAAACTCCTTGATCGGCTCATAGTCCAAAGGGAGAGCATGGATTCCTCCAGGCGCTTCGGTCTGGGCTCCCTCGACGGAATCTTTGTCGCTGAAATCCGTAACTACCTTTAAGCTCGGCCTCAATCGACCATCCGTCTTTGTATCGTGCTTTTGCCAGGCCGCAAAGACGTCCGGCGCAAAGAAGTGGAGCGTCAAGGGCCAGCGCTCAAAACTGGGCACGCGCAGGAGCAGGTGCACGTTTGAGAGGATCGAGATAAGGCTATGGCGCGGCCGGCGAGGATGTCCGCTTCGTTTGCGCTGCGTAGAAACAGATATGCGCGACTCGGTGGGGATGTGCAACGTAAGATGTGGATTGTTCAAAGCCCACCTGTGACCAGATGTGTTAGATGACAAAACAGTGCAGCGAGGAACAAAAGAAAGAAACTCACTCAAACTTCAACGCTGCGACTGCGCTTGGAAAGCCTGACACTAAGCCCACCATTTCCCACGGCCGAAGAGAGCCTCGCGACGTTCGAGCCGCTCCGCCCTTGACGAGACCATTATGCTGGCTCAGCCGTCGTGGCGGGTTGGGAGTTGATCCAATGTAGAGGGACGAGTGTCGAACTGTTGAGCGCAAGATGTAGACGGTATATAGCGCCGGAATCGGTTTGGATTGAAGAGTCATGATTTTGGTTGTTGTCGTCAGGTTATTGCATTTCCTAGGGTGATGTTGCGACGGTGTCAGTCTGGCCGATGGATTGTCGCAAAAAAATTTGTAGAGTCCATTCGCGAGGTTGGAATAAGTTGGATTTGCATCGAGATTTAATACATTCGGTGGTTGTGGTTGAAACAGATTGTTCACCGAGTCTGAACTTTTTTTCTTTGTTTACTTTTGTTGCAGCCGAGCGACGTTGGTGCCTGGGGTGACATCGATTTGGTCCCCCCACCTTGTGGAACGAAGCGCGCGAAGATCCCTGTCACACATTGCCCCACGAACCTTGTCACCAGCGGACACCACTTTGGCGCATTCCTTCCCCTGAAACCTCCAACTTTTGTACTGCTGCAAAGTGCAACTCGCCTCAGTTTTTCAATTCTTTCAACCACATCGTCAGTATATCAATCAAAATGGCAGACAGTGGCATTGATCGCAAGGCCGATGAGGAGATGCAATTCTCTACCTCGAAAGAGATTGCGGTTCATCCGACCTTCGAGTCCATATCGCTAAAGGGTATATAAAAGCAGGTCGCAAACTGCATTGTATCGCAACCACTTAAACGACTATCTCGCCCACTCTCCCAAGTATTCTTTCTACAAATCTGACCCCAACAGCAATCCCATCACTACCGTCGTCCCCTTTTACCCACTCACTTTCCCCATCCAACAAGTCAAGCAGTCAACGACCACGTCGGTGTACAAATCTCCCATCTGCTGAGGGAGTTCGTTTTTCGCCATTTCTACCAAATCTTCTTTGATCCAACTAGTCGTGCCAGGGACTTGGGCGTTGGCGAAATCAGCGTCGGAGAGGTCGTTTCTCAATGCAGCTTCGAGTGGGAAACCGGGTTTGATGTCGCCTTGGGGGGTAAATCATATCAAAGATCACCAGAGTCCGATTTCTAAAAGACAGACTCCAAGGCTGTAGATGTCGTGCTGCATGGTATATTTTTCTGTTATGCAAAGGCCTTGTAGATCTGGGTGGCGGTAGAGGTTGCGATGGAGGGGTGTGTCACCTAGGAAATTTGTTAAAAGGGTGACGGAGCGGAATTGGGAGAAACCGATTAGGAAGAGGTTGAAGTTGTTGTTATTGTTGGGAAAGATTAAAGTATTGTCTGGTCGGATGTTTTTGTGAACTAGGTCGCAGGCGTGGATGAAGCTGACGGAGCGGACCAGTTGTTTGGCGACGGTTATTATGGTGCTGAGACTTATTGAGGAAGATTGGGCGTGGTTGAGGAGAAGGTGACGGAGTGTCAGAGGTGGGGGACCTTTCGGAAAGGAAGATTCGTAGATTATTGAGAGGTGGCCCTGGTCTTGTTTCTTGATGATTCCTTCACAGCGGAGAAGATTGAAGGTGCCTGGGTCGATGTGTTGGAGCTTGCGCGCGAGGTGTTCCGCGTTGGGAATCAGTTGCGGCGTTACGCCGGCTGAAAGATCGATGGGCTCGACGATTAGGAGTGTTTTGTGGGGTTTTACTTGGAGGACGGTCATGGCTGTGGAGTAAGGGATTGGTGCTTGGGTTGTTGGGTCAAGTCGGGTTTCATCATATGCTATGGGACTTTGATGGTATCTACTGCAAAGGGCGCCTTTTCCATCGTCTATTGCTTGCCGCAGAGCAAGCATATTGTCTAACGGGCTTGGAGCTGATTCCCGAGTTTGGTTTGAGGAGGACGAAGGCGAATTTACGGCAGCCCTGCTACCACGAAACTCGAGAAGGACGGGATTGAGTACTTCGCTGCTTATGAGCTGGATCAAATACCACGATGGATCGAAGCGCTCTTGCCATTCCTCCAAGTCCTTTATCAGTACATCCAGACTTTTTCTCATTAACGCATACTTCCATCTCCCGAGGGAGGGAATCAGCTTAGAAACCCCTTTTGGGTTACCAGTACCCGTGGTACCAAGTGCCAAAGCTGCTCTTTCGAGCTGTTTTACCGACGCAGTCAAAACGCCTTCCAGTTTGTCAAGGAGATTGAAGTGGTTTTGCGCCAACTCAGAGCTTAGATGACCATTCATCTTGTGGATCAGACCAAGTTGGCTTTCCAGCTTCGTCCACACTGTTTCTAGCTTCAGGACCTGATCCTTGATGTCTTTATCGGCATTACGGAACGCTTTGCAAGTTGTTATGGCCTTGTTGGCCAGCCTTGAGGTTCCGAAGTTAGACACCTAAGCAAGCAAGCAAGTATGTAAGGAATTAGTGGTGTCAAGGACTTACTTTATACAGCCATCAAGGACCCCAGCTACGGCGAGAAAGAGTTCGGCAGCCATGGTTTTGCCACAAACATTGGTAGTTGAGGAAAGACAAAGGAGACCACACGGAAATTCTCGACATTTAACTTCGCGATCGAGTGAGCACGCCTCGCGTCATATCGCGTCGTTGCGATGGTTTCGTACCAGGCTGCTTCAATTGGCTGAGTGCACGTACCTACGCCCCAGGCATCCAAGTATCTGTGAGCCTGAGCTGAGGCTTGTGTCGCTTGACTTGCATACTTGGTAATATTCAGGGGTGCGGACTGCGCTGATTGGTGGGTTCCTGACCCGTGCTGGGCCGTAGCAAGCCACAGTACACTATTGGTGTTGGCATTACCAAGTGCCTAGAGGGGAAGCATTGAGATGGTGTGTATAAGTGAAGGAGACTTTCATGGTTTGCAGAGTGCAGGGAAATGTTCAACAACATCATTTCGCCATGGACGAGGATTTGTCGAGCTTGATCGCCTCATTAAAGCTGGGGACGGAGTTTCACCTTCCCTATTACGTGGTCCACCGAACGCCCACCGAGGAAATATGGGATCTCAAAGAACAAATTGGACGCGGCGGTTTCGGCTCAGTGCGCAAAGAAGAACTTCGGCGACATGCCACCACGTCATCATGGGTTTCGACGACACGTCCAACCGTTCGTGCAGTGAAGTTCATGAGGAAGGTGCAAGACGCACCATCGTGGAACTACAGAGCAGAGCTGGAAGCCATCGTCAAGTTCTCTCAACCAGAGTATGATCCGCACTTTGTCCGCACCTTTGGCTGGTTCGAAGACGAACAATCCGTTTTTCTCGCGATGGAAAATCTCCCAGCAGGCGACCTTGAAGGGTTCAAGAACTCGTCCCCGGCCCCTCTTACCGAGTTGGATACTACTCAAATCGTACGGCACCTGATTGGGGGTGTTCGTCATATGCACGAGAACGGGTTTCCCCATCGAGACTTGAAGCCCAGCGTAGGTACACCTCCGCACATACAGATATTACGTGATCAAAGTTCTCCTTTAACACTTATACCTACAGAACATCTTGATATCTTCAACTACACCCAGTTGGCAGGTCAAGATTGCCGATTTTGGTATAAGCAAACAGACAATGCAGGGGGTAACACGGTTGGACACTACTCGAAGGTTTGGCACCCTTGGCTACATGGCTCCTGAAGTTCTCTTCCATCGGGGTGGCAATCAAGGGAACAACAACGGTAGAATTGCATACACCATGTCAGTCGACATCTGGGCCGTCGGTGTCATTGCCATGACGTTGCTTCTAAAAAGAGAGATATTTCCAGGGGTGGGGGATCTAGCGGGCTACATCTATCAAGACCTTCCTCTTGACTTTTCCCGCCCAGACGGACCGGCTTTGACACGTCGGTGCCGCGAATTTATTGCGCAACTCTTGGATCCAGACCCTGTTCTCCGGCCGACTTCGACAAACGCACTATCGCATCCCTGGCTTACCGGCGTGGAAATTGACGATCGAGAGGTTCTCGAGATTGAAGACGACAGTGAAACAGCGACTACATCCAATGATACCATAGTATACAGCGACACGGATATTAGAAGGTTTAGAGCAATTCAGCTGGACAATACCCTTTTATCTAAGTCGTTTCAGGATATTAGATTTGAGATAACACGTTTTTACTTTTTACGATCGGAGAATGGAATCGACATTGAGTCCAGCGCCGCCCACAGTGTGTGGACGTCAAGTGAGCGCGTCAACAAGATCCTCAATAAAGGGTTTCTGCTTTCGCAGGGCAACGTGGTTTTGTTTTTCTCAGTTCTCAGGAGGTACGTCCTGTCTCAACTCTTTGCCCAGCAAAGATAAGGTATCTAACAACCAACTGCGCAGCCGGAACTTTTGCGGAGTGGCACGAATGACCAGCGTTTTAGACTGGGAAAACACTGATCCGTTTTGGGTCGAAGATTTCTGGGAGGGACGATTCACATTGGACTGGCTCACGCACACAGAGCTTTCCTTTGATTTAGTCAGACATGTTCCAGTCAGGGAAAGTACACCTGGATTTAGGGCGGTTACTTGCTATGATGGAACTGAGATATCGCGTGGTTCTGCGTTTGAGTTGCTGAGAGCGTATTCGGCTGAGGAAAGAAGACATCGATTGGGTGTGACATAAGTGACTGCCCCTCATCCTCACAAAAGACGGGCCGGTATACCATTGTTTGGACCAAAGGAAACTCAGCGGATCAATTCCGTTCTTGGTTGGAGTTGTGTACCACAAATATACTATGTAACCGTGTAATTCCGAATAGATTCCGTCATCTGCAACACAAGCGCACACACAGGCACACACTCGTACGAGCCTCCTCCTCAAACTCAGCGGTCAGAATCCTTCGTATTATCGCCATTGTCACCTTCTTTATTGGCTGGAAAACGATCAGTCATATCGGGCATTTAAGAGAGGTTTTATCTGACATGAGCTGATGAGCATGCAAGTTGATGGGAGGCGGGGAAAACGCTTATCAGGGAAGAAAGACTAGGAGGGGGGTAAACTTATTATTCAGCTGCAGTAGCAGTCACACAGCTTTTCGAGTTGTGCCCGGGTTCCATGTGGGTTTGCGTGTGTCTCCAAAGTTTTCATGTCGATGAATGAAATAGGAAGGTGGGTGGCGTTTATCAGTTCGGTGTTTCCAGACATTCGAGGTTATTGGATGCCTTCTTCCCCCCGGACAAGTCTCCATATCCCAGGTGACATGAATTGAGTTCATCTTCCCTGGTAGTGAATCCTTTCCTTTTCTTTTTTCCCCCCCGCATCCAAAAAAAGTTCAGGGTTTTGGATGCGGGGG
Organism: Podospora fimiseda; assembly: GCA_033297215.1. Lineage (NCBI taxonomy): Eukaryota > Fungi > Ascomycota > Sordariomycetes > Sordariales > Podosporaceae > Podospora > Podospora fimiseda. The sequence continues at coordinate 57,758 of MU865363.1, forward strand.
AAAAGGTTAACGGTCTTGGTCTGGTGAAAAAGGTTCCCTTCCAGATCGATTACCGAACTGGTCATGGAGGAGTACCCTCGTATTTTGAACCGCTTTTTTTTGAGGAACTTGTTCGGCTCTCCGCTCGGAGGCGAAAAGGTTGAGGTAGTATTGAACATTGAAACTCATCGAGTGATGTCTCTCCGTATTTCGCCGAAGTCATTGACGACATGAGTTTGATGTCTTTTTTTCTTCCTTGGCAAAAGGCGAAATCAAGCATCTGCCAAGGCGCCTGGCAAGCCACGATGGTTCCTCTTGGATCTCTTGTCAGGCAACGTTTAATCGAGAAAGCCAAGAATTCCCCCACATGACGTCCTATCAAAATCACCCGGACTTTTTTCTACTGTGCTACTGCAATTTGTCGTAATTGCCCCCGGTCATACACTTGTTCTGCCCTTGAACGGCGTCGCCCTTCCATGCGACCTCCCGTAAGTCAGACAAACGTGCGTGTGTGGAGGGGGACATTGGGGAGAGGGGAGAAGAAGATCAACCATGGGATGATTTCATTTGGCTCTCTGGGAGTTCCTGGTTGCAACATAAGATGCAGCGATCTCCCCCGCGGACCTTTTATTACCTTGTCTCTCTCTTAATCAAGTTTAAGACAGGGCAAACTGTTGTGGTCCGTCGCCGGTCTCTCCCCCTCTCTTCTCGGACTTGCCATTTTAACTACCACATCCCCCCCCCCCCCCCGCCTGCCCCTCAAATCCTCGGCAGTTCATTCCGCATTTTATTTCCCCAACCATCTCCCATCCTCAAAAATGGAACGAACAGGAGAACCAGCAGCCCCAATTGCGAGGGGTAAGTTTCACAATTATATACTCTCCATTCCCAAACCCCATCCCCAACTAACAAACCAAAAAACAACACCAGGAATCCTCCCAACCGCAAAACAATCATGGAAAGACCTCTTCAACTTCAAACAACGCATCCTCGTCACAAACCCAACCACAAACCACACCTCCACAGAATGGGGCAAACCAGTTCCCCTCCGAAACCCAATTTCTTTGCTCGCTCAACTCTCAGCCAAAGACTGGCTCTTCTTCATCGTCGGCTTCTGTGCATGGACCGCCGACGCCTTCGACTTTCACGCACTTTCAATCCAACAAGTCAAATTAGCCAAATACTACAACACCTCAAAGACCAATATCTCTACCGCAATCACCTTGACTTTACTCCTCAGATCCCTCGGCGCGGCAATGTTTGGTCTTGCAGGAGATAAATGGGGTAGAAAATGGCCCATGGTTTTTAACATGGTTATTTTGGGCGTGTTACAGATTGCTACTATATATAGTGCTACTTTCCCGCAGTTTTTGGGTGTTAGAGCTTTGTTTGGTCTGTTTATGGGGGGAGTATACGGAAATGCTATTGCGATGGCGTTGGAGAACAGTCCGGTTGACGCGAGAGGTCTGATGAGTGGGATATTGCAGCAGGGTTATTCGTTTGGGTACGTATGTGCCGCGTGCGCGAATTTGGGGGTTGGCGGTGGGGATGAGAGCTGGAAGACTGTGTTTTGGATCGGTGCGGGTGTGTCGATTGGTGTTGGGGTTGTCAGATGCTTCTTTCCTGATAGTCAACAGTTTCTGGATGCGAAGAAAGAAGGGAAGAAGAAGGGGTCGGCTACGGCGGGGGCTTTTTGGAGGGAGACTAAAGTTATGCTTGGGCAGGAGTGGAAGATGTGCATTTATTGTATTATTTTGATGACTTGGTTTAATTGTGAGTTTTCTTTTTTATTCATTGTCGTGGGAATGATTGCTGACTTTGGACTTCTTCCTCAGATTACAGCCATACGTCTCAAGACAGCTACACGACGTTCATGCTTACACAAAAGGAACTCGGAAACTCCAGCGCCAGTCGTGCGAGCATCATCATGAAAACGGGCGCTTGTGTAGGCGGGACCATCATCGGATACTTTTCGCAATGGTTTGGTCGTCGACGAACCATCATTTGCGCTGCTCTGATCAGTATGGCCCTCATTCCAGCTTGGATCTTACCTGAAGGAGAACGCAATCTCTCAGCATCTGGCTTCTTCATGCAATTCTTCGTCCAAGGAGCTTGGGGCGTGATTCCCATTCATCTCAACGAACTCTCCCCACCTGCGTTCCGCTCTTCTTTCCCTGGAATCACATACCAACTTGGCAATATGATTTCGTCCCCTTCAGCTCAGATTGTGAATGCTATTTCCGAAAGTCACTTCGTCAAGAGCCGTTCAGGGAAGAGAGCAGAAGCTTATGGTCCTACAATGGGTATCGCGACGGCTATTATTGCTTTGGGAATTGCTGCTACGACTGCTTTGGGACCGGAGATGAGGGGCAGGGAGTTTGAAAAGACAAAACCGGCTGGTATGAATATTTCTGAGGGTGGAAACGGGTCGTCGGCGGATGATGTTGAGTTTGGTAGTATTAGTGATAAGGCGCAGGTGGGACAGTGTGAGGATGGTGGGAGGACGATAGATGAGAAGAAGTGAGGGAGGGGAGACATTATAAGCTTCCGGCTAGTGAAGTCACTGCTGAAGATAATGCGTCATGAGTCTGGGATGAACAGGCAATTTGTGGCTGCTTACCACACAGGACAGGAGGAGATTGTGACGGCTGGGTTTTAAAGCCGTGCCGGAAAAGTTTTGGGCTTTTTTTTGTTTGATGGTGCACGCAGGGTTTGCTGGTATGGGAAGAAATCAGGAGGAAAATTGGGATGGGTTTGATTTGGTTTGTGTTGATTTGTACTTTTGGGGGATAAGGAAAACCATAGTGCCATTTTTCTTGAGTAGCTTCCCTGGTTAGAATTCTCCATGAGTGGGTGTATTACATCACCACTGATAATGTCTAAGGATTTTCATCTGTTTTGGAGGCAAATTCATATGAGTTAATTCCTAAAATGCTGCCAAAAGATGTCTAAACTGCCTTTCCTGAACTTCGCCGATGCACCACGTTTTGATGATAAGACTTTTAAGGCCCTTCCGTTGTTCTGTTTTCATCTTTCAGGAAAACTTCTATTCTAATAATCTCTCGTTCCCTGCAATGGTTCAAAACTGTGTACATCAGGGCTTTCCGTCTGACATTCTTGTCAACAGCTATGTTGTCTAACTCTATTTAAATAACCCATATACCATCTAATAATGTTGAATAAATCTTATACACCTTACTCCAACCAACACACTTTGCTATGAATTTAATCCCATGCGCCTGTTGAAACCCAAAAATGCCTTGCCATATCCATACCCGTCATAACTTCATATACCCATATTTATATCATAAAAATACCTTGTTACTCATCCAAAACACATCACGACCTAATACTTTCGTATCCATGTCGTACTCTGACCCCAACACCACCTCCCAGTAATGGTTCCTCAACCCCACCAATAAGAATAGCCTTTCTAGACTTTTTGTATCTCACCACTTCTTGCCCATACTCATCAATCACGTTTTCAGCCACAAGGACGTACCCGCCAAGCTTTGGCATCAGTTTTGTCCAAACAACCCAGTACACAACACCGAGGAGGAGAATAGCAATTCCAACCAGTGGGAAAGCGTAGTATGGGTAGCCGTCGGCGTTCCAGTCGCTGTTTGGCGGGATGAACGGTGTGAGAGCGAGGAAGACGTTGAGAAGGAGGTAGATGATGGTGACGGGGAGATAAGTCTTCCAGGGAGATGACCAGTTTTCTGACTTTTTGTATTGCAGGTAGATTAGACCGCCGGCAACACAGGCGTTGATCCATGCTCCTGGGTAGGTATATCTGAAGAAACGTGTTAGGGTAAGAGAAATACAGAATTGAGAGTAAGAGAAAACTTACAGGTTGACAACAAAGTTGTAAGCCGGGCCAGGTGGTGGTGCGATGAGAACGATGATGGTCACGATCCAATGAAGGAACAACTAAAACCCTGTCAGTAACAAATATCAACCCATCACCATGTGGCTGGGAAGACTTACCGAAGCAGCCGGAGTGTTAAAAGGCTTGCTCGAAGCCCAAAACTTACTCCACGGCAAAATCCCTTCCTTGGCCAATTCCTGATTGACCCTCGAATGAGCAAAACTGACCGCCAAAACATTCCCAATATTGCTGAGAGCCACAAACGCAGGCAAGCTCCTCGCCGCCACACTCTCCCCAAACATGTTGCGGAAAAAAAGGCCTGCAACAATAACCTCCGACTTTGCCAACTCAGCCTTTGGGATAGCAGCAAAGTAAGCAACGTTTGCAAGGACATAAAGAACCGTAATGCCAATAACAGCCAACGGCGCCGCAATTTTTAGAGTCCTCTGCGGGTTCTTCAGTTCCCCCATCACGTAATTGGCGTTTTCCCACCCTTTATAACTGTAAACAACCTGCAAAAGAGCGGTAGCATAAGCATACGCCCCTCCACCACCATACCCATCTCCCTTTTCGATAGCCCAAAAATTATCAAAATTATGAGGGTCCGGAACCAGACGATACCCAGCCAAAGCCGCAAACCCAGAAAAGACAATAAGCAGGACAACCAAAACCTTGAAAATCCCCAAGGCGTTGGTCAGTCTCAAACCCCATTTCGGCAGTACCGCGTGCAAGAGCACCACAAGCGTCATACACACCACCGCAATCAAACGCGGAAACCACCCATCAGGCATCGGATGTCCCACAGCCAACAAGACATATCTCCCAAAAGCAAGTGAATTCCCCGCCGAAAACCCAAGCAAAATCATTTGCACTGCAAAAACGCTAGAAGCTAAAAAAGGTGGCCTCCGAAAGACTCGTTCGAGATAATTCTTTTCTCCTCCTGAGCGGGGGATCGCGAGGCCGAATTCAAGATAAACGCTTAGACCGGACAGAGTAAGGATTCCTGCTAGTGCCCAGAGAGCCAAAGAGATTCCTACGGAGCCTGTGGCGGCAAAGATGCTTGAGGGGGTGGAAAATATGCCGGTTCCAATCATTTTGTTTAGGATTAGGAAGACGGCGCCCATTACGCCTATTTTGCGGTTGCTGTCGTCGTCTGAAAAAGAGATGATTGAGCTGGCTGCTTCGCTGTCGACATTGTCGGGATAGGGTGGTGGTGGTGGGAGTTTTTTGTAATCTGGGTTGTCGGTCATGGCTGTTTGTGGTGGGAATGAAGGTTGCTGGTGGTGGTTTGTGGTACGGTTCCGTATAATTGAATGAGGAGGCGTTTGGGAAGAAACAAAAAAACTTTTGTCAAGTTTTTTGAGAGGGAAAAAAAATGCAATATAAATGCAAAAATGGATATTGCAATTTCGGAGTCATCTTGGTCATTTTTTTCTTCGGATTCGCACCTTTTGCTCTGCATTCTTCGTCACGTCAGATGGTGCTTAGCCCGATTGCGTGCTCGTTGGAGGTGATGGCACAGGCCAATGGGCTCCACACCTTGTTCGCCGGATCGGAACTTGAAACTCCAAAAAGTTTATCTGGGTTTGGCATTGATTTTCGTTCATGTTGTGTGACCTTGAAAAAAAAAAATCTCTTGAAAATCTGGTTGGCAATTTTGGTCATGATGTTTGGTTGTGTGTTACTTTTAGGGCGTGAACATTTCGGTAATTAAAATTTTGGAATGATGGTCCAATATTGTCCAGTGGTTGATATATCTCTTTTGCGTGCGTGTTGTTGGAATGGTCAAAATAGATAGGCAAAACCAATCCAGATTTGAAGCTCTCGAGGGGACATGAAGTTCACCTTGAAATTAAAATGTGGGTCCATCTCTTTCTGGCCAATCAAATTACACGGTTCACGCCACTTCTGAATAACCTCACATCCACAGATAACGGTACAACCATACCACAGCCATACTTTAGATACACCAAGAGAAAAGATTATAGTTTTTATGAGAGAATTTCCAAAACCTTGAATTTAATCTTTAAAACCTAAATTATCTCGTATTGGGTATATAATTCGTTTTTTGATCCCTTTTCTTCCGCCATGACTTTTGCACACACTACCATCAATATTCCATCACCAAAACCTCAACATGGACTCACACATCATGGATAACGACAGTGACTGGGTCTTACCAGCCCATAAATTAAGAGAAGCTCTGCCAGCGGCCCGACAGCCTGAGAACAGCCCAGTTTCGAGCCCTCAGGTCTCAACCCCCTCATCAGTCACACCAGTTGCATCAACCTCCTCATCAGATGCATCAACATCAACCGACTCGTCAGCGGAATTCTCGATCCCCATCGATGACTATTCGGCGCTGTACACTCACTTCTCGGAAATGGGCCCAGGATCTCAACATGAATTCAACTCGACCTTGGCGCACAAAGCTTTTGAGGAATCCCAGCGCGATCAAGTCAAGTCCTTCCCTCGATGGATAGCCGCTCTCGCCTCTCTCGAAACGCCAGAGACCAGTCCTTATTGTCAATACGCAAAAGTCAAAATCAACACGGTCGACGATTTTCTCGCCTCTTATGCCGTCGTTCACCCTGAGCCCGAAAACAGATTTCTCGACAGAATCCCCGATAACTTTGAGCTTCTCAAGAACACAAAGGCCCCGTTTGCTGTGCTCACCTTTGCGGCAAAGATCGATCTGCTCGAACACCTTGTATTGGCCTGGATGTTTCAGAACCTTTGGAAAAACATACCAAAATACAGAGCTCCCAACCCCGAGGATTTTGAGCCTACGTGGGTCGAGCGGCAACGCGTCCGGCTCTCTCTTTGGGAGCTGGCTTTTGACTGGACCGTCCACACCATGATTCCCAGTCAGCAACAGGCGCCGTGTGTTCCTGCGAGGAGCTTCTGGTTGCGCGAACGGTTTGATGAAAGCGGAGGACTACGTCCCAATACAAACTGTGCAAGTAACTTCAACATCAAGCACAGCCGGCAGTTGTATGCTTTCACTTTGCGTGACCACCGCCACACTGAACCAACTGCCATGCACGAAATTCTTGAGGATATCTTTGGGCGTGACAACGCATTTGAGGTGTTCGGGAAAGAGTCAGTTGATTATCTCAGATCCACCATCAGTTACATGGAATCCATTCCCGACTTCTTGATCAAGGGACACCAGAGATGGAGACACGATAAGTCACGGTACTCGGGCTCGACATCACGCGAGGATCTGTTCAAGGTACTTTGGGAGCCGCCGTCTCCTACAGACAGAAACAGGGGTCGTGCCCGCGCGCGGGGTCTTTGGGGGCCCATGATTGCTGTTACTGTCAGCACAAGGTGCCTGGTCGCATTGATACCATTGGGGCTGGGGTTCTGGGATATTCACGAACGCTGGGAGCTTTACCAGCATTTCTTTTGATGTTCGCTCTTAAATAAGCGTCGCAAGGAAACGGGAAATTGTTTTGGTTTTAAAAGATAGACATAGAGATAGAGACCAAAAATAAACACTTGTTGCCCAATAACAGGATTGAACTGTTGACCTTCGCATTTTACCAAATATGACTCCACTGAAGATGAAATGATATTAGTACGACGCTCTAACCAGCTGAGCTAATCGGGCTTTTTATCAGTTGGTTTTGGCTGACTCTGTGGAGATTTAAAAGAGGGCATTCCCATTAGGCACTCAGGGGTTCCTTGTATCACCGACCCTCCAACATATCCGCCGCAATCTTCTCCCCCAATGCATACATGGTTCCCTGAGGATGAGTAGGCAACTGCACAGGCAAGACACTCATATCAGCCACTCTTAATCCTTGAACACCACCCAAAACCCTTCCCGCAAAATCCACAACCGCCCCCTTTTTCTCGTCTCCTGCCTTTCCCATCGAACAAGTAGAACTCGCATGCCAAATAGTCGTCACACTATTTTTTATGTATTCCAAAATCTCTTCATCAGTTTGTACACCCCTCCCAGGAAATATCTCCTCGTCTCCAGGTAATTTGATTTCCTCCCATACCGTAGAGTTCATGATTTGTCTCAGTCGCTTAAAAGCAGCAACCAAAACTTCTTTGTCCGCAGGATCACTCAACCATCCCAAATCAATAACAGGTGTATCCTTCATAGAGTCAGATTTTATTGTCACATTTCCAATGGAAAACGGACGAAGTAAAACCGCCCCGAGGAATCCAAGAGTTGAATTTCCAGCCTCTGAAGGACCTCCCGCTCCAATAATCTCAATCTCCGGCCAATCATCGTCAAGAGTCCCCAACAGAGACAAAGTCCTATTCGATAGACTGCTTCTGTATCTCTCTGGGACTTTCTCAAAAGAAAGTAAAGCCCCCAAAGAACTCAACGGTCCTCCCTGCTCATTCAAATACCAATCCAAAATCTCGGCCTGAACCTCCGGATCAGCACTCCCCACATATCCTCCCCCAGTCGGTATCGTCCCTATCCCATTCCCCAAAGAAATAGTAATTTGATCCTGCAAGTTCCTCCCAACCCCAGGTAAATCCGCCACCACTTGTATCCCCTTCCTCTCCAAAAACTCCTTTGGTCCAAGTCCAGAAACCATTAATATCTGCGGAGAATGAAACACCCCCGCTGAAACAATAATCTCTCTCCTCGCCGAAAGCGTATACCCCAACCCCTCAGTATCAACTTCTACACTTTTGGCTCTCTTCCCCTCAAAATTTATCTTCATCCCTATAGTTCGATGATAAACAATAATCTCCGTCTCCAACAACACACTCTCCAAATAACTCCTAGCAGTACTTCTTTCTCCCGTCCTAGAATCAACACTAATCGGTATATAAGAACTATACCCCTCCAATCTCCCACTACTAAACCCTTCTTGACTCAACGGTAATCCTTCCCTTGCAAAAGCCTTTGCAAACCATGTAACAGATGGATCTACCCAAGCTGGATAAGACACTTGCACCGGCCCCCCTTTTCCTTTCCTCTCAAAAGCACCTTTATCATATTCAAAAGTAGCATTGGGAGTATTCCTCTTTTTCCAATCCGGCGGAGTCAACTCCACTGATGATTTGAAATACTTGAGCATCTGACCAAATTCATACCTTGGATCCCCAGAAATCTCAGCCCATGATTTATGAGATCCAACGGTAGCTCGGAGGTATCCCATGGTGTTATGTGTGGTACATCCCCCCAAGGATTTTGCCTGAGCATAATGAACTGTTCTATTGTTGGCATGGGGTAAAGGAACAGAACGTAAATCATAGTCGATTAGAGGTTGTCGGGGGTAGTTTGGGTCGGAAGAGGTGAATGGTTGTTGGGTTAGAGAGTAAAAGGGTACTACGCTGCCGTTTCCGTTGTCTAGGTCGTGAAAACTGCCTGCTTCGATAACTGCTACGGAGAAGAGGGGAGCGAGGCGGGCTGCAAGGGTTAGACCGGTTGTGCCGCCTCCTATTACTGCGGGATGTTAGTGGGATGAGCAAGGGGAATGGGAGGGAAGGGGGAATTACTGATGTAGTCGTAGGTTGCGTTGTGGCCGGGGATTCCCCAGGCGCTGGAGCGAAGACGGGTTCGGTGGGGTTTGTGGGCATGGGTGGTGGTGGTGTAGAGGAGGAAATGTAATAAGAAGGAGAAGGGCGACATGATGGGCTTGGCGGTATTTAGTTTTGTGAGTGAAGAAAATTAGAAAGAGATTTGAATATTGTCAACATGGAATTGGAAGCTTCTGAGCTTTTGAGCAAGGTGAGGGGTAAACATGGCTGACACTATCTCCAATAAACCGGAAATGCAAGGTAATTCAAGCCGTGTTGGAACCTGGTTTCCAGGTTGTGATGAGTGGTATAATTGGATGGCACTTGCAGGTCCCTTGCATTAGACAAATACTACATCTCCGAAGAACGATAAATACTAGTAACTAACTCGATGGAGATAACTCGGTTTTATCAACGCCTAAAAGGGCAAACTCAGCTAGATGTTTCAATAGCTCAGCATTGCCCTCAACCAAAAGAATCCGTACCAATGGACTCAAATCCTCTTGATTAACAACAACCTGGAGTAACTTCCAAAAGCTCAAACAACAGCCACCCTCTCATTCCCTACAACACTCTTTCTCTCAGCAGAGCAGGAGGCTCAGATTGACCGTCTGATGGAGCATGAAACAGGCGAGAGTTTTTGCATTCGATACCAACAGCACCGCAATTGGCCCGTCCGTGGAATTGTCAAGGAGTTCGTCACTGATGGCGGTGAAGGCTTCAATTCAGCGCATATCAATAAAATGTGGGAGGACCTTCAGGAGATTCGAAGGCTTGGCATCGCGGTGCGAGACATCCATCCAGGAAACTACATTGGGGGCAAGCTCATCAACTTTAGTCGGGCTTGGACCATGTACCATCCATGTCTTGATTGGACGGAGCCTCGTGACCTGAAGGATAACCTGATGCGGGATGCTAGGGATCTCGAAGAGCTTCTTTACTCGTGGGCAGCCACCAACCAACCAGAGAACAGCACCAAGGGATACATATTCAAGCCTCCCAAGGGTCTGAAGGAATGCGCCGAGGGTACGGCTGGTTGGCTGGACGCTAATCCGACCTTGTATAACTGGCGAAAATGGGAGGAGGATCCAGAAGGGATTGATGCCTTTATAGACAAGGAACTTGTCGAGAGCGTAGCAAAAGAATAATGACGGTGTCTGGCACAAAAAGTTCCTCCCGGTTAGGCTCGTCTAATTGAGGAGGTGGTGAATTGGCAGGCCTCGCAATCCAGAAGTTGGGATTCCATTTCATCGGTTCTGGCCAGTATCGAGTGTATGTCGGAGTTGCGTAGAGACTTGTGGTTTCTCCTGGTCATCAAACATCAGAGATGGAAAGCATACGGACGTAAATAATACGAGATTGCAGGGTTGTGCCAGGGCGACGAATAAGATGTTGGGATTTTTATGCATGATGCAGTCCGCGCAGCTGACAGCACACACAATCAAGGCCGGGATGTTATTCATTTCCCCCGCTCAACTCTTCTAGTTATCTATTCGAGGGGGGAAAACAACACCAAAAAAACACCAGAGACCTTGATGAAAGCTATGGAGGAGTTCTTTTTTGAAAAGCATCTTAAAAAGGCCAAGCCTCTTGGGGAAACGGAGAAAACACACTATCTGGAAGTGTTGAATTATTCGGTATGTCGAGTCTGACAAAACAAACACTGATTCTAATCAAGCGCAGGACCAGTTTCCCTCAACCTCTGAATGGCATATTCTCGACAAGGAAGACTTTCACAACTATCTTACCCGCGAAGTGAGGAATCTACAATAACATACTGAGGGCCAGGGCTTCGAAAGACATGAGCACTAATAACTCATTAGGGTGTGTTTTCTCCACCAAAATCTCGGGAATCAGTTCCATTCAAGTTGACAAGCGGCCTCCGTCTCGTGTAAGGAGTGACAATACATCTTCATTTCATATCATGCTCATGCGAAAAAAAAAGCCTCCAAGAAAAAGCCGTCCACCCAAGAACCTTTGAGCCGTACATTCTTCCATTCCCCCACGACCAGTATAAATCCCTCATCACCGAGATGCAGCTTCCCCTCCGCGCTTTGGAATCAACAACTGCAGTTGGACCCTTTTGCTGGTGGTCGATCACTGGACTACCTTCAGACCCTGTTTTTCGTCAGTATCTACCTGTCTGTTGTATCTCTCTTCTAGGCAACGAAGATTAACCTACCTTTACAGAACTCATCTTTCGCAAATCAGACGTCAGCTTCAAAGGCAAATCGACATTAGGCAGAGGCTGGGAAACCCTCTTATCCTACTCATTCAAAGACAAGATCACTTCGGGATTCGTCAAAGGAACGGAAAAAGCAAATTTGGAAGGTGATGTAGTGCCCGATCTCCAAAAATGCTCTACACCTACTGCGCATCCTTTGATGCTGCCTTTGCTTTTGTTAAGTGGGGACTTGTCTTCGGAAAATGATTTGAAGCAAAGGGGTCTAAGGGAAAGGATTAGGTTGCTGGAGAATGCATTGAGTTCGAGGTATACAGCGACCGAACCAGCCAAAACTGGGGGAGAGAACAGTACAGAACCACAGGTTGAGAGTTTGGACATTGATGGGATCAACAGGGAATTGACGGCTTGTCAATGTGAGGTCATGTGGAAGAGACCACAGGCGTGGAAGAAGGCAGTGGAGAAGTTGATAGGTGCTGCGGAGGCGTTGTGGGAGAATATGGGGCAGTTTAACAAAGGGAAGGAGATGAGGGAGGTGCATGAGTGGATTGTTTCTAGGTTGGAATTTGTGTTGGTCAAGTTGGAGGGTTTGGAGAATTATTCGCATGTTTCGCTTGAGCGGTTGAATTTGCAGCGGGAGGTGATGCACAGTATTGTTGACCAGAGAGAGTCGCGGCTTAATTTGGAGATTGCGTTTCAACAAAGACGGGATGGAATGTCGATGAAGACGCTCACGCTTGTTGGTGCACTTTTTCTTCCAGGGACGTTTTTGTCGTCTTTGCTTGGGATGCCTTTTTTCGACTTTAGCAGTGGTGAGTATTTATCGCCTGTGGGATGAGAATAATTCTCAGTGCTGACTTTGACAGATATGAACGGAGGGGTCTCGACGAGGTTGTGGATATACTTTTTTGTCATGGTTTCTGTGACGGGTGTGGTGTTGGGCGCCTGGCAGAGATTTGATCAGAGGTCCAAGAATGTCACGGATGAGGATGTCGAGCAGGCGGAAAAGTTGATGCACGAGATAGAGTCAAGGATTACGAAGCGGTTGGGACAGAGGACTAAAGCGAGGATTATGACTTTGGATTTGGAACAGAGGCCGACTCAGAGATGAACAGAGGTTGGGGAGGAAATTGTGTTTTTTTTTTTTTGGGGTTCTCGGAGAGTCGAGGAGGGGTTGAGTTATCGGCTTGATCGCAAACTTTAGAAATACCGCGTCATCCAGTGGATGTTCTGGAGAAGAGAGGCGTCATGTGGTGGGTTTATTGTATCCATAATGGTCAAAGTCAAAGGTAAGACCGAGAGCTAGATATCGGTCCCAACTTCAATGTTTGGGATGACATCAAGTGATCAAGATAACAGAAGCTTACAAAGTAATGTATTCTCAATGAATGCCAAAATTATCTATCTAAGACAGATGTATATCTGGAGGAAGGTCTCAGGCTATGTTCTCCCTCTCATGGACATTTTAATGCCAACAAAAAACTCGACCGACCAGGAAATACACGACTCAGACTTAGACTAATTATTCCCATCTAAGATTTTAGTACCGTAACTAATCAAGGACGAACAGCAGTTGACTTTTTATCAACGGAGAAGGAAACGGTCTCTAGCCTACCGTCTTTCTCCCCGATGAACGATTCATTGACATCACTGTTGCAAAAGAATACCTCTGCCATCTACCTACTCAACCATGAATCTACCATTTCCACCCCAACATTCAAGGAACCCTCGATCTCGCAATAGTAACCATCTCTCATAACAGCAAAGAAACAAAAATACATATCCCTTACAAAATGTGCACACAAATCCGTCTCCTCCTCCTCTGCCCCTGTCCATCCCGCGACACGCCTTCCTGCCCTCACCACAAAAACTTACTCCCCCCTTTATCAAAACCAACTGAAACAGGTATCACAGGTAATTGCGTGAAGACATGGACGAACGAAGAAGGATACAAACTCCGCCTCCCAACGGTTTTACAATCCAACGTAAATTGGATAGAGTATAAATGGCAGCATTGTTCTGGATATAAAATGAGGTATTATCATCATACAACTCATGTTGCCATTGGCAAGGAAACGATGTGTCCTTTGACGGGAAAGGAAAAGGGGTGGACTAAAGTTGTCAAGAGGGTTTGTGAGGATTGTGTTGAGGGGAAGTGTAATGGTGTTGTTGTGACGGAGGAGAGTAGAAAGAGGAGGGCGGATGATGATGTGAGGTTGGAGAGTACTGGGAGGAAGAGGGTCACTTTTGGTAAAGGTACAGGTTGTAGGGAGGGTAATGTTGGTGGGGTTAGGGGGGATAGTTCTTGGATTACTACTAAAAGAGGGGAGAGGAAGTCGGGTCACTGTGGGAGGGAGATGGAGAGGGAGAGGTATAGTGGGATCATGACGAGGAGTGGAAGTGGGAATGGGAATGGGTATTTGTTGAAGGGTGGAGGAAGAGGGTGTATTGGGAGACGGTATTAGACTGGAGGCTCCTTGGGCAGTTGTTAAGAGTGTTGGATATATGATTTTGGCAAGTGATGGGAGGGTATTCGGCATTGACTGTTTAGATACATCAAGATAACGATAAATGAGATAAATGAGAGTGATGATGAAATATGGAATACCTTTTAGGCAGTGGCTATACTTTGTGGGGCCGTTTGTACTTCCCCAGCCCACCTTCCAGGTTTCCCCCCGGCTCTTCTAGCCAGGCCACTTCTTCTTCCTTCATCATTATTCACATCATTTTCACCATTATGTGGTCTTCCAGCCTTCTGTACCCTTTTATACTTGGCATGGTTGTTCTGATTTGGCAAGGCAGATTCGGCAAGGCAGATTCAACACGCTCGATTCCGGCCCGCCGGTGCACCGAGTTCAGCCACAATCTGCAGCAATGCCCGACACTGCGGCCCTTGGGTCAACATAGGCATCCTTCTCTTTTCCAAGTCCCTCGTCTCTGTCTCTGACACCGACACCAACATCTCAGCGTCATCCACTCCAGACAGCCGCACATCGCCAGTACACCATGTCGGATCTTCTTTCAGTAACGGCTAGTCTTATTAGCATCATCTCCCTCGGTATCCAAGTTTGTAACGGGCTCGTGTCATACCTACGCTCAGTCAGTGGAAGGAAAGGAGAGATTGCGGAGAGTTTGAGAGAGGCCGAGACGCTGGTACCAATCTTCTACTCCCTTAACGAAGTTTTAACACGGATCAAACCTGGAATATCCGTCACCAACATCCAAAGATGCCTCCAAGAAAGCGAACTTGGACTGCAAGAATGAGAACAAGCGAATCGAACCGAGTTATCCACAAAAGTTAATTTTCTTTTAGCGAATAAAGATTCTTGGAGCGTCCATCCTCTTTTAGCCCAGGCTGTGTCGTCCAATACCGAGTCATGCGGAACAGCGAGGGATATACCGGAGTCGAAGAGATTGAGCCGAGAAAGAAGTTGACGCGGTTTAAACAGTCCGGGTAGACCAAAAGATGCATCGGAACAGTCTCCGGCTATTATTGTTAGGATTGCGTTATTAAAAATATTGGCCATTTGGGATATGTGCGTTTTGAGAGAATCAGAATTGTCTTGAACGAGGCAGAGAGTGTCACACGGCATACCATGACTGAATCGCTCACAGTGTGCCAGGTCAGCTAACAGGACAACAAGCAGGCCAAGAAGCCTTAGGAGCCTACCAATATAGTAGGGCTCCCATGGGCGGCCGACTCTTGCACGTCCAGGTGCCCGAAGCACTGCATCTTGACGGATGGATCTGCGTGAAGGAAGCAGTAGGACCTCTGAGTCAGAAGACCCGCATTCTTAGAAATCATGACCAAACCCAAAGGAGGCCTCTGGTCGAGTGAAGGACCCAGGAGACAGCGGAAGCCATGAAGGGCTTCTACGGGTATAAGTAGGCCTTGATCTTCCAGTTCAGATTGTAAGAAGGCAAGGACCTTTGAGGCCATAACAGATTATTACATTGATTTGAATACAAGCCCTATTCCAAGCCCTTACCTTCAAGCCCTTGTCACAGAGAGCGTCTATCCATATATATCGTTCTTTGATCAAAGGGGTCAAAGAAACTGCGTTCCGAATAGTTTGTGAGAGATTGACAGAAAGAAATGCTCCTGATTGGGTATAGAGGCATAAAACTGTGGTTGTTGTTCTTGGTAGAGGGGTTTGGCCCTAGACATACGAGAGGGCTATGTAGGGTTTGTTTTCGGTTGGGACGAGGGAATGAGTGTGCGTGTCGATGATATAGGGTATTGGGGTTGTGAGTGGAAGTGATGGAGAGTAACAAGTGGTTTTGTGGGGTTTCGAGCCAGGTTTGTTTCCAAGAGTTTATGAGGTCGAGGTTTATTAGGGGGTTGAGGAGTCTACCAATTCAGGAGGAGGCGGCTTGGGATTGGGTTGGAGTTTCAGTTGGGGGAATGACGAGGAGGTCAGACCATACACTGACGCCGTTTTCTGGCGATTCGGCAAATAGCCTAAAGGAGGTTTTGGTGAGTAAAAGGGTAATTATGCGGTCTGAGAAAAAACCGCGGCGGGTTGTGATGCATTTGAAAAGGTCTGTATGGGCTGGACAGTTCGATGATGTTTCTGAGATTAGATCTTGGAATCTTCCGAGTTTCCATTCCCTTTGTTCATCTGCCGAAGAGGTAGTAGTGTGGCCATGTTGTTGGTGACGTTTTAGGTATATTGTTGCTGCCTCCAAGAGGGTTTTGCATAACTCACAGGAGGGATCTGATTTCATGATGACTGTTGTTGTATTTGGTAAAATCTAGGGGGGGAAAGATGGTGAAAGAACCAGTTAGGCAGAAATGCAACTGCCAAGAGCTAGGAGGGCTTATCTGATTTTTAGTTTACCCCGCGGGTGCTAATAATATTAAGAAACTCTTAAGTTTTATATTCCGAATAATCATGATAAGAGAGATGATCCTGACAGGTTGCTCCATTGTTAACAAAACAATTTTAAATCATATAATATTAGAGATTCGCTTCAATCACATTATACATATTTTCATTGTATGATTACTGTCTGTTCTTCCTCTCATTTTGAGATTGGGTAGTTGAGTCACTGTTGGGTCCAAGGGGAAAGTAAACAAAGTTAAAAACAATCACAAAGAAAAGTAAGGGAATCTTTAACACGACGAATGCATTCAAGCTAAAAACCGAGATTTCTATAAAATATGTACAAAATAATAATCGCAAAGTTATATACCTTATATATCCATCAACAGCATCCAATATATCCTCATCAAATCAATCATCAAAATCATCCCTCTCAAAAATCCCTTTGATATCCTTCACTCTATACTTAACTATCCCTTAGCAAGCAGAGCACGAAGCGCGGTAAGTGGTCCAAAAGCTGTTGATGCGAGCAGCCTGGCCGGGAGTGAAATTATCATAGCAGGTATCATAAGAGTAGTCCATGTAGTTGCGGATGGGGTCAGCGCCGGCCTGGCTGGGGCAAGAGTCACGGCCGACGGGGCATCCAGAGGAAGCGGAAGCCTGAGCAGGGGTATCGGCAACAGAGTCACCAGCGCCGGTGCAGCCGCCCTGGAAGGTGTGGTAGAGACCGAGCCAGTGGCCGACCTCGTGAGTGACGGTGTGACCCTTGTTGTAGTTAGTGAGAGTACCACCGGGGACGGTAGTGTGGAGAACGGTGCAGCCGTCCTTCCAAAAGTTGTTGGAGTTGGCGGTGACGGAAGTAGGGAAGTAGCAGTAGCCGAGGTTGCTGCCCATGTCCTTGAGGAAGTAGATGTTGAGGGCCTTGTAGGTTCCCTTGCGGAGAGCCTTCTTCATGGTGAGCTCGTAGCCGGCACCGTCGCGGGCCCAATTGGAGTTGACGGTCTTGTCGGTGCCCTTGAGGACAAACTGGATCTGGTGGGGGGCATAGGCGGCATTGAGGGCGTTGAACTGGGCGGTGAGGAGGGAATCGCTGATGTAGCCATCAGAGGCGGCGGTGGAGGAGGCAACAACGTGGAAGTAGGTGTCGACGTAAGTGACGGCACGCTTGGCCAAAGTGCCGTTGGCGATGGCATAGGCTTCCTCCTTGAGGAACTCCTGGGCAATAGCGAGCTGCTCGGCGGTGGGGTCGGGGGTACCGCAGGAGAAACGGCCAGGCTCAAGCTGAGCAGCCTGGGGAGCGGCGAGGACGGTGGTGGCCATGAAGGCCGCGGCGATGGAGAAACGCATTTTGATTTTTGAGTGAAGAGGGAGAGAGAGGCAGACCAAGAGATGATTTGATTGAAGAGGCTGTTGGTGCTGATGAGGAGGAGGAATGAGATGAGAAAGGTAGAGAATTCATGATCCTTTTATGCCAAATTTCCGTCCAAGAGAACGACCATATCGCGAATATCTTGGGCCAAGCTTTCGGACCGGTAGTGCTTTGTGGACCACGGCCCCCTAACCAGGTTCTGGAAGGTCAAGGAGAATGGTCTCCTCCCGGGTGTTGCTTGTCGTGGCCTGCAATGTAACCCTTGGCATCCCATGAGGCTAACCAGGATCTAGGCTAGAATCTCTTTTTTTCCTTCCTGATCCGACATGGGATGAGACATTGAGAGCTCAAGCTGTATCTACTGTATGTGCATGTATCTTGTATTTTTGTAGGTGTCTTGTGATTTGGTACCTACATGTATGTTTGCCACTTAGGTGTGAAATAGGGGTAAACAGTATTCACAACATAACTGGCTGCATGACATATATGCACTAATGCAGACACACCCGAAGTGTGTTTGTGTGTGAGACTTTGATTCCTTCCGGTAGTTGGGAGAGACATTGGAGAAAAAGGTCGCCAAAGAAAAACAAGATACCAAGAGACCAAGATAATCCCCACACACCATTCAACGGCATCAACGATTGGGTCTTCGGGCCCACGGCACTTGAATGCTACCCACGTTGTGACCTACCTGATTTGGAAGCTGCCGATATGAGATGTTGATAACTGCCGCCAAAGCGTGCAACAGAATCTACGACAAAAAGGCAGGAGTGAAACATCCGAATGCGGGGGAATTCTTACGTGATTCATCATTCATCCCGAGGTATCACTACATTTTGTTATCTGTGTATGTATGTACATATGCACATTGACGATCACTGTGGGGGAAAACCACCCGATAATGTTGTGTTCCCCGAACCATCTCCTTCCGTCTATAGAATTATTGAGCGATTTTGTTGGCCCGATACAATGTCACTCTTTTCGGAGGAATGGTTTTTTTTTTTTTTTTTTTTTTTTTCATCATGGAAAAGTTCCAGAAGGATTGACATGTCTCAGTTATCACATCATGTAGGTAATTGATTTCCCTCTAAATTTTGATATCTCCAGCTAGCCACAAAAGTGTGTACTAAAAGTGGCAAAGTGGCTCTGACATCCAAACCAGGCCTCCCGTGCTGAGTGAGAGGGCCTTGAAGATAGCGAAGCGGGCGGCCCGCATCCTGCCAGTGCGATTTGCAACCGCCACGAAGCTTGTCAGCACCATATCGGAAATGACATGGGAGAAAGGATCGTGGAAAATGCGGAGTCTTCCTGATTATGGAGACTTTTGAGAGATGTGAAATCAATGCAACCTTCTATATTCTCTACTTTTCTAAAGATAGAGATATCTACAACAAGTCCTGTCTTGTCATCTGGTCTCCAAAAGATGACCCAGGGTATTCATGGAGGAGGAGGAGCTCCCACAGCCCTACACATATTGTCTTGCTTGTTCAGGGAATCGATATCATTTGTCAACAGAGCAAGTTTGATTTCTCCTGTAATCTTCCTTCAGCTCAAGCCACACAAACACACTATTGTTTCTCTTTTCGCCTCTCTACCTAATGGCAGACTAAAAGGGGAAGGTCATCTCGCATCCGGTAGGTTATACAAATCCATATCTGACATATCCCACACACAATCCTTCACGTGGACGACAACGTTTGATCTCACCCAACAATTTCGTTGCATGACTATAATCTCTTTTTTATTTTACGCAGGCCTTCAAGATGGACGCAAAGATTTCATTATTTCCAAAGCGCATAAAATAATCCAATCATGGGCTTCATGGCCCCCAAACCCCCAAAAACCCCACGTTCACACACTTACCAAGGCCATATCAAAGATATCGACACTTTTTACCCCACGTCTCAATCTGCGCCGGCCGCCGTGGCGTTCGCTCGGGCTTTGGAAATGCACAGATGCCGAGGCTCTTGGCAGGGGTATTGATAATGCAGGCGGCCTGTGAGAAAGTGGCCAGTCAAACCAAGCTTTTTTCTTTTCTTTTTTCTTTTCTTTTTTCTTTTCTTTTCTTTTTTCTTTTCTTTTTTCTTTTCTTTTCTTTTTTCTTTTCTTTTTTCTTTTCTTTTTTCTTTTTCTTGTCTTTCTTCTTTTTTTGTTTGTGGAGAGACCGATTGGATAAAACCCACTTTCGGGAATGATTCCATATTTCTTTTTCTTTTTCTTTTCATCATTGGAATGCTACTAGCCTGATGTTATTCGTGTCTTAACCTCGTCCGACAGCTGGAATGTATTTGCGGAGCAAACGACCCGACGAAGCACCAGAGTTTTGGGTTTAGTTTGTCTCACACTCTCACTATGGTCTCACTTGATGGTTGCTTCTAGGAAGCTCTACATTTCCCTCTTCAGCTATCTATCAATCAGACAAGGATACCGACTAGATGGCACGACAATATAAGACATGAAGCTTGATTTCTTTTTTTGTCTCTCGGCTCCCCACGGCTTGCCCAGTTTCCTGGATTCATGTTATGCTCTTGTGGCAGTTGCCGCTTTGGGTAGGTGCTTCTAGACTTCGTGTAGGTTCTGGACATATGTGCGTAGGATTGAGCTGGATCGAGTCAGCTGAGTGCAGAACCAGTCTACAAATGATTTTGGGACATCAGTGTGGTGGCCGTTCGGAGGACGGCGAAGACCTTTTTCAATCCATCTCGTACGTTTATGATTTTGGAACTTTCAAGAGTTATACAGATTTCTCAAACACATGTCTTTGTACTTCCTAAAAAGGAAACACTATCCCCAAATTGTTCACCGATGTTGATTGCCCCTTACACCAGACTCAATTCATACCTTTTCCTGCTCAACCACTTGACTCTGACTGTGCTTATCGGAATCATTGAGATGCAAGACAGTCTTGGTAACAGCCTTTTCAGCCCGACGAGCATAATCCTCCTTGTCCTCAAACACTGTGGTGTAGAATATCATCAGTAAAGATTCAAAGTGTGTTGAGGGTAAAAAGGCCAAAAAAAAACTCACAAAATGCCAACTCCTCCAAAGATCTCCCAGAAGTCTCTGGCCACAAAAACCAAATAAAAATAGCCTCGGCAAATATCCAACAGCAATAAACAAGCAAATACTTCCACCCAATAGCCTGCGTGCCAATCGGATTGACATTAGTCCCAAAGAACTGAGCCGCTTTACCCCAAAACTGAAAGACTGCAATCCCTTTAGCCCTCTGAGCAAAAGGAAAGATCTCAATCAGATAAGTATAAGTAAGAGCGTTGAAACAGAGGTTATATGCCGGACTGTACGCGTAAATCCAAAAGAGTGACAACTTGGCCGCAATGTCGGACTTGTTGACGATGAAAACGGCCGTGCAAGCAGTCCAAGCGACGTAAACACCCAAGATCGACAGAATCCCAGTCAGGTACATCGTCCTCCTCCTGAACCTCATGACGACCAAAGCGGCGCTCACACCGCAGATAAGCGACCAACACTGGTTCCCCAGGTTATACTTTGCTTGAAACCCAGGATCAGTATACCCAATAAGTTTGAGGACATCCCCCAAGAAGTACGAAATCACCACGTTTCCAGACAACTGCGTAAAAAGCCCCAACAAACTCCCAATCAAAACCCTTCTTCTCATCCCCGCAGTCCGTATCAAATCCAACCACGACCGCTTCGAATTCTCCAACTCCATCTCCAACGTAGTTTTAATCTCCACATACTCTGCCTTCACAAATTCGCTGTCCGCGTTCCCCTCAGCGTGATACTTGACCAAAACAGCCCTAGCCTCTTCAAATCTGTCTTTACTCATCAACCATCTAGGAGACTCCGGCAAGAAGAAAACAAACCCAATTTGCAACAAACTCGGAGCCATTTGCAACAGCGAAGGAATCCTCCACGACCAATCATTTTGGATCTTTTGAGTGCCAAAAGTACAACCAGCCGCTACGATAGCTCCGATAAAATAACAAGCGTTGAATAACGAGGTTAAAATGGGTCGTTCTTTTGGATAGCCGAGTTCGCCGATTAGACAGGAACCGGCTACGATTGCGTAGGGAAGACCAAAGCCGATTATTCCGCGGGCGAGTATGTACATTACTCCGTTGAAGGCGAATCCTTGGATTAGAGTGCCGATTACCATTATGCAGGAGCCGAACATGATGCACCAGCGACGGCCAAAGTAGTCGTTTACTAGGGGGATTAGGGGGAGGCCGATTACGGAACCGAGGGGGAGGGCGGAGGCTAGGATGCCGTTGTAGGCGCCGGTTGGATTGCCAAAGTCTAAGACAGTCAGTATCGGTAGGTATTAATGGTGGCAAGGGCGGACTGACATGACTTCCATGCTGGAAGAAGTTGAGCAGCGTTGATGATTTGAGAGTCGAAGCCAGAGGTCATTTCGATGCCGATGACGCAGGGGAAGAGAAGGAAGTACATTCTTCTGAGATAAGGTTTTTTGTACCAAGGGATGGGATCTTCCATCGCCATGCGATGGATGATGTTGTGGTCATCTCCGGCGGCGCCGACCATCTTGTCGGTAGTGTTCGTTGCTGACTCAGGGGGGGAAAGGTGAGGAGAGTGCACAGATTGGTATGCTCTACAGCGGAAGAGGAAGGAAAGGAGGCTCAGAGCTAAGGGTATGAACTGACATATATGCGATACCTACTCACTCTGAGCCATAGCCAAGGTGAGTAGGTAGGTAGGTAGCAGCAGTCCAATCTTCTCCAAGTCGGGAACAAGGAAAAAGTCTCCCCGTTATGCTAATGTTATCTACCTGCATTCTTCCCCATATTACGCCGTGAGGCATATTGATAACATCCAGAGGAGACAAACATTGCCTGATCGGACCGAGTCAGTGCAGAAGAAACAGTGTCCAAGGTAATCTTCGGTCCAAAATCACTTATACGCTCCAATACGCACTTCTCTCGTGGGGGTCTCACCCGGCTGAATGTCTTGGCCAGTTGGTTGTTTCCGGGAAGGGACTTTAGCCGGGATCGACCAGAACAAGTAGAACAGAAAAGAGATCTCTTGACTCCTCTGGGCGTGGTAAGTGGCGCAAGGACAAGAGACTGGGCAGATCTAGAAGGGTGTAAAGAAGAGAGTGCCCAGACGGGAGCGCCCGACTTGTGGCACTTGGCTGTAAGGGAAGGTCTTTATATCATTTTTTTTCTGTCTTTCCTTTTTCTTCCCATCCCCTTCAATGCCAGTCGAAGAGAAGAGGATAGTGATGAAGTGTCTCACTCTCCCATTTTAGCCAAGAACAATCTCTTCCCTGCCAAACGATCTGAAAAAAAAAACTCAAAGACAAAAAAATAACTGCCGTCTACTCCGGAGGCTAAAAACTTGGAGTGAAGAATGAGCAAAGGTTACATTTTGGGGACTTGCCGCTGTGGGTCAACACGGCACATAAACGAGCAGTCGAATCATTATGGTCAGGATGAGATTGATGTGGTCCGGCAACAATTACCGCTCGGCCAAGTCGGCATCTTCCTTGTTCCCGTCTACGTTTCCAAGAGGGGGCTGAATATAGGTTTTGGGTATGAAGGCAGCCTCAGAGGATCTTTGAACAGTACCCATTTCTCATCTCCTCAAGAAGAGGGTTCGTTTCACAATTTGTTCAGGAGCATACACCAATGCAAGAACACTTGACACTCAAAGGCATCCATTCCCTCTATTTTTCTTCCAGTTGATGATCAAGTCTGACACTCATCTCCAGTCTAACAACAAGATAACCAACTCATCCAGATATATAACACCGAGAAAAAAGCCGATCAAAGTGAAAATTCCACCTCAACGGCGGGTCACGTCACACAAGTCCATAACTTCTGATATACCCGCTCACCAACGTGCAGAAGACGACAAGAACGCCACTCCCTTTAGTGTCGGCAGTTGATTCTTGGACTCCCCTTGGCTCGCTTGGCTTATATTGACAGCCGGGTAACGTTGACGACATGTCATTCTGTACTATAAGCGGGTATGTCGGCGGCTACGGGCTACGTGAAGACGTACACTGAGAAGAAGAACGGCAAAAAGGAAAAGATGGTATTTATCTCATGATCTAAACTGTTGTCTGCATCCTACGGCGACCACAGACCGTTTCACTCGACAATTTCCTCTTCGGGATATCACAGTAATTACGTGACTTTTCAAGTTCTTTTTCCTTTTGGTCCATATCCTACACCATTTCACAATCAAACCTTAGCCTTTTTGCCCTAATCATCAATCTTTGCCTTTTACCAATTCCAGTAATTACATACCACCCAATCAACCACAGGTCATCTCTCACCCACACCTCTCCTTTTCCCGAAACCTGATACGCGCAAAATCACACGGCATCCAGTTCCATTCTTCCTCGTGCTCTTCAATTAAAGCTTGATCCAAGCTAACTCAAGCAATCCATCCTCTACACCAAGAAACACATAATTAGTCCATGGGAAACAAACCAAGGGGGGAAAAGAGAGAATAAAACGCACACTAACACCTCCCACACTCATACCACTCACACATCCCCTCACAAAACCCAGAACACAAACATCTCCCTCCCGTAGCGCAAAACCCCGTTCCTCCTCCACAAGTCCTTGATCCCCCTCTAGCTGAAATCACGTTTCCCACATTCGAGAGATCCCCACCAGGCAAGTGGAAAGAAGTAGGCAACGCAACAGCCACCACCGAAACAAAACTGAGCAAAATAGTATTCAGAAGAACCTTCATATCGGGCAAAAGGTTTTGAGTTCAAGGTTTCCAAGTTTGTAGTTTATCGGCATCCAAATACTCAAGAAGACCCAAAAGGGATGCGCCACAACCATATATAGATATTCATCGCGGGTATGGTCCATCACACGATAAATTACCCCCGTCCCAAAGCAAAGGAACACCCATATTCATCCATATTTTCTCCTCATAAAACAAGTCCACAAACATCCCATCTGAAAAAATAACTCGGCAGTTTATCACGGCACCTCTGTCAAATCTTCTGTATGCAAGAAAGAAAAGGCTCGGGGATATCAAGTAACAAAAACAATAAAGATATTTTATCCATTCATTCAAACCTTTGGGCAAAAAAGAACTCTCTCCCACCTTTTTCTTCCGGTACAATGTTATCCCCATATACACAAATATAAACAACGCCTTCAACAAGTAAAAGAGGCATTCAATACTAATGTAAAGGGCTTTATATAACTAAATAGGTCTTTCCTAAAAGTAAACACGGTGATTTGAATAATGAATAGGCCTTTCCTGAAAGTAAAACGGCCATTTATAATAATAAACAGGCGTTAAAAAAATTCCCTTCTTGATTTTATTTACATTAACCCTCCCGCTCCCTGGCCACCCCCCCTCTTGAACTTTGAACTTTTATTAGCGCAATACCTGTGCCCGGTTATCAACATGCCTTTTTTGTTTAAAGAATGGATGTTTATTTATAAAAAGTCCTTTTTATTATCAAAAAAGCCTTTTACTTATTAATTAGGCCTTCTTTAAAACGAATAGGCGTTCCATCAGTGGTGCCCATTCGTTGGCAACCCCAATCCATCCACAAACTCCTCCACGAATAATTTATAATACCGCATATGATTTTTTCTCGCACGGTCCATAAGCCTGTCGACCGTAATCCATTTATTTATGTGCTCAAACCCAGGGTAATTCCGCATCATTCCTCTGACGTACTCCAATCCTTGCGCGAGCGATAATTCCTCCGGCTGGCCCAGGTCCAACGCCGTCTCCTGAGCGAGGAGCGTAGGCCTTGTAAAATCGCCATCCTCCCACCACATCCGCGCAATCACGAGACTCCTCAATAACCAGCGGGGCTCGGCATCATCATCATCATCATTGAGCTTCCCAAATCTTCACGTTTCGTAGTGAAAGCCACCCCCAAAGCCCAGCGGAAAGTCGAATCGATCTCTCAAAGTTGTAGGCGCATTCTGCTCCCGTCGATTGAAGATGCTGAGGTGCTACGGCCAAACAGTCCTCACTTCGTCCTGGCCGACCCGTGTTGTTGCCACATTTCTGATCCGGATTTTGTACCAGACTCTCTGGTCACGAGCATCCTCATGCAATCTTTGCAAATATGTTCGCTTTGTGGGTTAGTGCACGGAAAAGGGACGATTTGTTCCATCCCTACTCGTAAAAGCTGTTCTATAAAGCCAAGCGGCAAAGTCGTTATTGGTGGATGTCGGCCATAGCTGAAGAGCTCCCATCATAGTTGATGTTGTCACACCACGTGAACTTTTGCTCGTGGATTGCGTTAATTGTTGCAGAATCCACCGGAGCTAAAGAAGAGAAAAGACAGGCGGGAGGTAGTTGCCCGTTTCACAAAAAAACTTGTCGCTCAATCTTGCCTTTGGGGGTGAAGGTTCCTGGTCCTTATCAACGATGACGTTTGGATCAGCACCACATTGGAGCAGCAGTCACGGATTGGATCTGAAAAGCCCGGAGAGGAAGTTTCCCTTTAATAATTACTTGATAAAGGAAACAAAAGACGAATAGTAGGGACAAACGTCACTTTTCGGTCCGCTCGGTTGCGTTATGCTAACAGCCCTTCCTTCCTCCAAAATCAGTCGGAAAGATTGGAATCCCGCCTCGAGCTTTCCTCCTCAAACTTCTCACTCTCCTCGTCATTAACAAACTCCATAGTCACGCCCCCGTAGCCAGGGTACCCCAACAAATACGGTCCCTCGTGCTCCGGATCAACTGGCTCACGAGTCTTGACAGTCACAATGTTTGCTTCAGAGTCTCCTTCACCGGAGTAGTAATCCTGCCCTCTTGCCTTCCTTTGATACGGCCGATTATCATCATCATTCTCTTTGCTCTTTCCCGAGTTTCGTCTCTGGGGAGATGATGGAGACAGCCGCGTTCCTCTTCTATGCCCCTTGTCCTCGCGAAGCCGACAGACATCACTTTTCTCTCCGCTTCCTTTCCCCTTGCGGTTTCGATAAACAAGCATGTCATTGCTTGAGTATTTAGCTCCACTCTTACCGCCAAATCAGTCTAAAGAACCATGATTGTCTCTTGAGCCTTCCTCATCCTTCTTGTTCTCGCCTCCCTCCTCCCTCTTATCACCGGACTTCTCATCACCGCGCTCGTTGTTATCAGCAGGCCTAGGATCCCACTCCAACAGGCTCCGAGGCATGCTCGGCGGTTTCCTGACAGTCAAACTGGTTATGTCAGAGTTTCCTTCGGCAGAGGAGTGATGTTCGATTGCGCGTCGACTGGACGGTGGCGTCGGGGATCGTTCTCTGCGATTTCTCGTGGATGGGACTATTTCCAGTGACCGACCGCGTTCTATGTCTTGTTCGTCGTCTAGTCTGACCAGCGCGTTTTTGACGTCTTTTACTTCATCTCTCTGGCCTGCGGCGTCGGCGAAACGGATTCTGGGTTTGACTTCGTCGTCTTTGGAGATATCATCAAGGGTTCCGGGGGATGAAGCCCGCGGTGATGATAAGAATTCCTCCTCATTGTCATAACATGATGATGTTGATGATGGTGGTCGTGGTCGTGGTCGTGGCTGTGGTGCAGATTTGCGTGGTTGCTGTTGTGATGTTGGCGGTGGTGGTGGTGGTGGCATTGTATGAGGGTAGACAGTGGGATGATATTCCGGCATTCTTCTCTCTGCGCCTGAATTCAATAAGCGGGCCTGGTGTCGGTAGTGCTTTTTTTGTCCCTCATCCGTCGATAATGCAGCGAGAATCGCCTTTTGAGCGGTTTGTAAAACAGTATTGATCCACAATTCTCCATCATGAAGGATGTCCCTCCGAAGCTGGTCTCGGGCCTCGGATGTATGAGCAAGCATGTAGCGGAACAATTGGAGAACCCTAACCATGTGCATGTTTCCTGATGACCGCCATAGACTGTCGAGTTTCTTCACGGTGGTTTCGGGGGGTTCGTCTCCTCTATATAACAGCTCCCGAAGACAGGCCGCGTGCATTTCCAAGTCCCCGAGTTGTTGTGCAGCCTCAATGATGTTCCAGATGATGGCAGCATCACTGGGGTCAGCGGCAGGGCTCGGTTTCCATTCGGGTGTTTCATCCTTCACTGGGATGTAAATAGGGAGCCACCGGCCCGGAAGGGCGAATCTCGGTACTTTGAGAATTCCTCGGTTGCCGCCCCTGAACAGGATGTTATCTTTGATCCTATCCTGACTCGCCTGCTTGACTAACACCTTTGCCAAGGTCCATCGCAGATATGGCCGAGACATAGCGGTGCTCTCATCCTGCCCGATCAGCTTTCTCGAATATTCGCTTGCAATTTCCATGCATTTTGCTGTTTTCTCATCTCGCATTGGAACTGAGCCTGGGTATGTATGATACATCAAGGCCATATTTGTAAATATATCCAGAAGAGAAAACCAGGTTGATTCATCTTCTAGGCCCGTGTCCCACTCCCGCCTCAATTGATCTGGGGAAATTGCAGTCCCAACGATATATCCTTCTCGCGAACAAAGCCTTGATAGCACCATGTCAACCGAGTTATCTTGAGTCAGTGCTTGCAAAATATCTCTAAACTCCCATATCATGCCTTTATCAACGAGATGTCGATACATCCCGTACCAATTTGACAGACCCCCATTGACTTGGTATGCGGAGAAAAACGTTTGGATGAGTGAAGGGCAAACCAGAACACGGGCCTCAGTAGAGTCTATTGTAGGCCAACTGCTTGCCACTAATATTCTGGCCGTGCTTTCTAGGTTCAAGAATGATTTGTCGTCAATGTAGACGATATCGTCGGCCAATAATACGAAAGCAACCTCCTCCAAAGTAACATCGCCTGAAATTGTTTGACGAAGAGGCGTGCTTGCCGCCAAGCGGGCAAACTGTCCAAACTCGCCGGCCTCGAACAAACAAAGGCCGTACTGAAGCAAGACATAGCGATTTTCGAGAAACTGACTCAGCTCGCTGTCAAATAGCTGGATGGCATCGCGGAAATGCCCAAGTCTCCTCAGGCGAGCACACTCCTCCAGAATAGTTTCCAAGTCGTCTTGGACTGGAAGAGACATGTGAACGGTAATGTCTTCAGGGTTTTGGGGCTTGAGAAAGTGGCAGGTGGGTTGGTTTGATACCATGTCGATGATGTCTGGCCCCGGGGAAGCAGATCGGCTCCTGTGATTTAGGTGCGTGGACGACGATTTATATTGGTCATGACGTCGTGGCACAGTTTGAACACACATGGAGTCCTGACTAGGTTGCTGACAATTCCAATACTCTTGGTTCCGAGAGTAGTTTTCGTAACGGGTGATAAATTCGTCCGCATTTGCCATCTTGACTTTTTCCCCGCGTGGCGGAGGTGGTCGTCTTGGTTCCGGGTGAGGCTGATGAGCACCTGGTTCGTGTGGCGGAGGCATTGAAAATGAAATCGAGAATATTTACTTTGCTTTCTAGTAATTTTTAGAGTAATGTCAAGAACAATAAAATATAAAGGAGGAGAGAAAAAAAGAGAGAAGAATAGGAAAGGGAAAGGAGGGGAAACACACAGAAAGGTGACGCCCTCTGCCTCCCTTCCGATGATCGTCGTTTGGCTGAGTACCTGTGGTGTAACCACCCCTTTTGCCGTCCTCGACCAAACAAACCGGTCCCCTCCCACACAAAATGGCAAGAGCCTTGCTTACATATACCCTCCAACTTTTCATTTCGCGTGCGTCGGCGCGTAAATAAAGGGCTCAAACTGCACCTCGCCATGCAATAAAAACTGTGGCTGCGTTTCGGGGCCTCATAACTCTTGGGCTCCCGGCCACTCACCCAGCTCGCAGCTGAGTTCGCCTGCACCCCGCAAACCTGACATTAACATTATCCATCCTCACTTGGCATCTTTCGTACATCTTGCAACTTTTCTCCTCTTCTTCTCAACGTCACAATGAATCGATCAATCATCACCACATCATCTGCACCGCAATTGGGACCTTGTAGACAACGGGGGCCAATCCTCCGTCTGCGCAAATATGGCCAAAACGACTTTGAGAGGTTTGACGCAGAGAGGGCGGGGGGAACCTACCTCAACGTGGGATCACGCAGTATCGGCCAAGTGGAAATTGATGTCAAATATCGGTGGAAAGAAGCCCAATGGGGTGTGGTGGGCAGTAACAAAAGGCCTGGAGGCATCGTATACATGGACCTCACCTTCAGCCAACCACACGGGTACAGACTCAAATCAGCAAGAGTCTTCGTAACCTTAAGTGAGGACTCAAACACATACATGCTAAAAAAATCAGCCCCAAAGCGTGAGCGCGCCTCCTCTCGAAGCAGGAACTTGATGAACGGGAATTATGGCCTTCAACTCACTGAACACTTTGGTCCCCATCTTCTCACAGGACCCAAAACTGTGCAAAAGGAGAGCAAGTCAACCTCTTTTGTCCCAACCGTTGAACTGGGAGGAATCGTTGGGCTCGGCGGGGTGGGTCAGTCGAAGGATATCTCAAGAGATCGCGAATCCCAATGGACGTTCATGGGACGAATCCGCAAACTCGAATCCAGTCGCTGCTACACAACGCTGGAATGGGAACTTAGCGAGAACGAACTGGACCATAGCCAACCCCATAAACCAGACTACCAGACTGGTTTTGCTTTTGAGCACAACTGCCGCCCAGTCTATATGCGCGTCGAAATTGAGGGCAAGCTCAGGGGCAAAGGTCAAAGGTTAGCACACAAGCTCCGACACAACTCTTTCGTGGACCGATGTCACCCCTTCTCTTCCAATCCAAACAAAGAGAATTTCTCATCACTCACTTGTATCGATTTGAGCGAGAACAAAGAGTTCCAAATGATTCTTGATCCAATTGCCAAAAGTCTTGATGAGGCCATGGGGTTGAAGAATAGCAGTCTCAACCGGGGGTTGGAGGTCCCCGGTCCGATGCAGGCACAGTATTTTGAAGAAGTCCCCAACCAAGGACATCTTCCACACCCACACCAGTCACAAGTCAGTTTGGCAAACGAACAACCTGAACCGCCTGCACTCCAGCCTGGACAAGCCAGCCAACCCCTCCAGTACACCCAAAATCACCAACAGCCAACCCTCCCTGAACCCCAAGAAGCCTCATCCCCACCATGGAGAACAACCCACACGGAAGATGACATCCTCATCAGGGCCCTCGCAGCCTACCGCGCAGCACGGCCAAACGTTACGGCCCATGTTAACGTCCAAGAAAGACAAGAACCCGAAGATCCCACCCCAAACAGTGACGACACAACCGTAGGTTCCACGACCGTCGTTGATAGCGAACAACAGCCCAGTTCTGTGGGCTCGGAAGTGGATGATCCTGTTGCCGAGATTGTGAAGACATATCCAGCCGTGCGATATTTCCTTGAGATACTCGTCGGCCTTCAAAAGATACAGGGGAAAAGTGAGGTAGAGAGCAAGACAAAAAGAGAAGCGCCGTCGATCACATCCCCTGGTGATATCAAGATCGGGCCGGAACTGAGCGGAACAGGAATTCTCATCATGATACTGTATGGAATGGTTGGGTTGGCGGCGGCGTATCTTATATATTTGTTTGCAAGTTATTAAATAATAAGCAAGATACTGTGATGGACATCACCTTCAATTATAGATAGATCAAAACTTCCCCATTTTTGCGCAGCGGTTTAGCTAAATCTTTGAGAAAATGTGTTGCGAATAAAAATTACCAAATGTTCAGCAGAGAATTTATCACGCAAAAGGCATCAGGTTATTTGCGTCGGCGATTTGTGTGCAAGCTAATTTTTCACCGGAACCTTGTGGGCCAAAGCCGACGCTCCTAAATAAGCTCCTCACAGGAAAGGAGTGGCCATGATAGGGCACCGAGCAGCTTCCATTCCTGGACAAAATCTATTATTATCGGCGCAAAATGTCAAGTTGTTTAAAAGTCAAAAGTTTGCAAAAAAAAAAAAAAAAAAAAAAAAAAAAAAAAAAAAAAAAAAAAAAAAAAAAAAAAAACCAGACAGTTTGATCCCGGGAGCAGTGTTGCGGCTGCAGGAGGAACACCCAAACCACACAACCTCCCAAAGACACCAAGTCCATCAAAGATAAATTTCCCTCACTTCGCCCCAGCCCCAAACAACGCCTCTCTAGTATCATACTCATACTTCAGCTCCTTATGCCAATAATCAACCGCATCCCCCTTTGCAACCTCCCAAGCCTCCTCAAAAGCCTTTACAACCTCCTCCGGCAACGGTCCCTTTTCCACAGCATCCAAATTCTCCCTCAACTGTTCCAACCCCGAAACCCCAACAATAATCCCATCATTTCCCCCCAAAACCCTCAACTCTGAATGATGCACAATCCACCTCAAAGCACCCTCAACCATCGTCAACCCATTCTTCTCAACCGCCTTCTCCACAATCCCCAAAGCCTCAAAAACCCCTTCCTTAAAATACCTATCCCTATACAACTTGCCCGTCCTAGCCGCAACATCACTAAACCTTCCCTCCGCCGGAACAAAATCCTTCGTTTTAATCTTTCCCGAAAACAACCCCCCCGCAAGCGGATTATACACCACCAAATCCAATCCATACCTCCTACAAGCCGGTATCAACTCCTTTTCAATCCCCCTAGTAATAGCATTATACATTCCCTGATAAACACTCGGCAAAACCCATCCGTTATGCTTACAAGTCAAGACAATCTCCGCAACTTCAAACGAAGTAAAATTGCTCAATCCAAACCTAACAAATTTTCCTTCTTTATGCAAGGCATTAATCTCCTCGAGAGTTTCCGCAAAGGGAGTCGTCCGATCAGCACAATGCAAATACAACAAATCCACACTCTCCGTCCCCAAATCCTTTAAGCTTTTCTCAACAGACTCTCTGACTTTTTGTCGAGAATTATCCCCCTTTTCCCGAGGATAAATAACCTTTGTAGCCAATTCCAAACCCCTCTCTTTCCATTTAAGCACATCCCGAGTAAATTTTTCTTGTTCCCCAGAGATATACATCCTCGCAGTGTCGACTTCATTATATCCCCTCGACTGCAACAAATCCAGGACTTCGTTTGCTTTTTCCGAGGAAGAAATTCTGGCGTCGGGGAATGAATCGGGACCAAATGTCATAAGTCCCAAAATGACGCGGGGTTTGCCTCCTCTGGCTTGGACGATGAGAGGAGACATGTTGGAGTGAAAGATTGTTTCTGTTAAATTTTTTGGGAGAGGAGGTGAACGAAATGGGTGAGCGAGTTGACTGGAAAGCAAGAAATGGAGAAAGGGGAAAAAAAGAAAATATTTATACAAAGTTAACAATGCGGAATGCGGGGTTAAAAGAGTGCCCCTCAGTCCCCTCTCTCTAATAACTAAACAAACCCCCTTTGACGTCAACGAAATGAACAGATTACTCCAACTCTTTATGGCTTTATCCCCCTAAATCCGACCACTTACATCCGATCAACCTCCTAAGCAAGTTAAAACTCGCTCTTCCAAAGGATGGCGACATCAAAACCCTTTCTTACAACCCCAGGGGTCGGCAGGACATCTCCGATGCCCCACTCCGGAGTTTAACAACGGCATTCACTCGCCGTCTTCGGGACCGGAAACAAAATCATATGGAAAACAGAAGAGCGTACTTTGAACGAATAAAAAAGCTAGTTTAGCTATCTTTAAAAAAAAGTCGTCTTTTGACATGCCCTTTGTGCAACGAAAGCCTTATCTGCCCTTTCCGCCCATCTCAAAATATTGTATGACTTAAGTTTGTAGCCCTCTTTTTTGCCTTCTCATCTCTTTTGCCGTCCTCTTATAATACATCCCCTTTCTCCTTGCCAATGTTGCCTCCTCTCAACTTGATTTCCACAAAACGACCACCCAATCAAGAAAGCTCCGAATCCTGCGTCATCTGTCGCAAGGAGAAAAAAACCAAACAAGTTGATGAAAGGGAAGGTTGCACAACGTCGTGAAAGAAAAGAGTGAATAAAAAAAGTTAATGAAAGAGAGTCCAGAATCGAAGGTCTAAAAGCCTAGTGGTCAAGTGGGCCAGATAGCTTTGAACGAAAGAATAATATTCTTAAAGTTTGATCCCAGAAAATGCAGCCAACCGTAACAGAATAAAAAAAAAACACAAGAAACAAAAACAAAACCCCAGGCATGACACCCCAACTCAACAAATCACCAAACCCAAGCGTCAAATCAAACCCCAATTTCCCGATCATCCCCAAATAAGAAAGACAATAAAAGCTGAACTTCGTAAAACCGTCCGGAAACAAGAGAAAGTCCATTACCGGCCGTTTAAAAAGGGGAGAAACGTCGGTACATGATCGTAAAAAATTAGCGTGAATGAAAACAAAAAACAATTTTTCTTCCTCTTTTTCCCCCTCTTCACTTGGAGCTTAGGCAGCCAGCTTGCGCTCCTTGGCGCTAGTCAGGACGAGCATCGAACCCTTGCGGGGACCGTCAATAGAATCGGCCTTGGCCCGCCGGGAGCTGTTCTTGAGGAGGCTTGCAAAGCTTCCAGACTCGCGAGCTCCCTCGTTGTCAGAAGACGTGGCGCTGTCGGGGTTGCGACGATCAAGCTTCTGGCGGGAGCTGGGGCGATCGGAGCCAATGGCGCCCCAGCTGCCGGTGCTGGTCCGCGAGCTAGGCAGGCTGGACTCGGCATCATCGCGTTCGATCAAGCTTCCAGATCCGCTGCGGCCAGAGTCGCTGTCGTTATCCGTCATGGGCGTCTCGATCATCTCCTCGGTGCTCTCAGAAATGGGGCTGATGCTTCCAGTGCTCCGAGCTTCCTTGCGGCGCTCCAAGCCGGCGCGAACGAGGTTGGTAACTGCGGAGCGCCGTGTTCGGGTGACAAAGTTCTTGCTGCCGTCGTGCTTGGCGGTGGGCTTGGACTTGAGCTCATCGAGCGAAGGAGGGTTGCGAGGCTGGCGAACAGGGTGCTCTCCGGCGCGCGCCTGACCGGGGCCGTAGCCGGACGTCAAGGGAGTCAGAGGAACGGTCGAAGTCTTGAGAGCCCCAGACTTGGGAGACTCGTCCGAAGTGGAGATGGTCAATGAGCTCTTGTTGGAAGTGTTGTTGTTGTTGGCCAATGAGGGAGACTTCTTGTGACCGCGACGAAAGGCGTTGGCGCTAGGAGGCGGCAGGGGAACGGTGTTGTCAGGTGGTGAATCCTGACGGCGGGGAGGCGTCGTGCTGCGGAAGTTGTTGCGAGCCTCAGGGGGCGGCGACACTTGAACGCGGGGAGCAGCGGCCTGCTGCAGCTGCAGCTGCTGTTGCTGCTGCTGGAGAGCAGCATACAACTGTGCCTGGTTCTGGTTGACAATGTATTGGTTGTTGAGCTGCGCCTGAAGCTGGGCTTGGCTCTGGTCCATGAAGAACATTTGCTGACCAGTGGCTTGATCGTAACCGACGTAGACGTTGCCCTGAGCTGTGGGAGTGACCATGTTCTGGACCTGCTGTTGGTACACGCTCGAATACGTCGGCTGCATCATCTGAGCCTGGCCGTTGATGTTGAGACCCTGGAACTGCTGAGCAGCTTGCTGGAGAAGGCGAATCTGGTTCTGCAGACGCTCTTGCTCGTTCCGCAGGTAAGCGCTGTTGTACATGAGCTGGGCTTGGTAGGGATCAAGCTGCTCCGCTTCAACTCCGTCCAGCTGCAGCTGAGGAGGAGCCAAAATCTGGTCGGCCGTGTATTGCTGCTGAGAATAACCCGTGGCCAAGTTGTACGCAGAAGCCTGGGGCAATTGCTGCTGCTGCTGCTGCTGCTGCTGCTGCATCTGTTGCTGGGTACCATTATACCGAGGCACAGACGTCTTAGGTCCATTGTACATGTTGGTGTTATCATACATGCCGGGGATCATCGAGTTGCGGTTTCTCGCACCCTGCGGAGGGGCGATGACCGTGGGGGAAGCAGGGCCATTGTTGAAGCTGGCGCCGGTAGCGGTCTTGGGAGCGGTACGGAGACCCGCGAGGAGATGCGACCGGCTGGTGCGGGGAGTCGGGACACCATTGTCGAGGTTGTTCTGAGCCTTGACGCCATCGAAGGTGAGAGGCTTGATGCCCTGGCCCTGGCCACGGCGGGAAGCCAGGCCGGCGTTGGGCATCGGGAGGGTGGTGGTGAAGGGAGCGTGAGACATTTTGAGCAAGACCGCCAGGGTCCACAAAGAGACGTGATCTGGGCTCAAAAAGTGATTTTGTGGTCTAAAAGAAGGGACCAAAAATTGCTTCTCGCGTGCGGACGCGCAAAAATAA
This sequence comes from Podospora fimiseda, assembly GCA_033297215.1. Classification (NCBI taxonomy): domain Eukaryota; kingdom Fungi; phylum Ascomycota; class Sordariomycetes; order Sordariales; family Podosporaceae; genus Podospora; species Podospora fimiseda. Next base: position 93,605 of record MU865363.1, read on the forward strand.
TCGACAATCGAAACTGGCGAGGCCGGAAGAAATTGCGCGGTCGGATTGATGAGAAGCGCGTGGGTGAATATTAAGTAAGTAGCATATACTTTCTGTGCTGTCGATGCGATCTATGTTCTCACTGGGAGGGGCGCGATAAAAAAAAATTGTAATCTGGAAAATAAAAACCAATGCCGAAATAATGTGTGGATTTGAGAGAAAATGCAGAAAACCAAAGCTGCGGTGAATTGCGGGTTCGAATTAACAATTGTCGTCGGCGAGGATGGGGGAAATGGGGGGGGAGACAGAGAGAGAGAGAGAGGAAAAAAGATTGTGGGTGCCGAATGAGCGACAGAGAGTTCGTTCAAAAGCCGACGACGAAATGAAGACAGGAACGAAGGAGAGGTGGTGGACGGGAGTCGCTGTAGGTTTTGTCGAGGCGAAAGGTGGAGAGTGGAAAAAAAGAGTGGGAAAAGGGTCCCACTGCCAAAAAAAAATATGCAACAGCACCTGTCCAGTCGGCAGCCAGTGGCGAGACAGTAGGCGGTGCCTCTCCACTTTGGTCCCCAAAATCAGCAGACAAGACCTGCAAAGAAAGCTGACACCAGCGCGTCCAAATCCGGGAAGAAGGCGTGGGTCGGCACGCCTTTGTGCGAGAGAAACCACGAGTCAAAGAGTCGTTGAGTGTCTTTCGTTGCAACGGGACACAAACAAGGTTTTATCCTGTGTGTTCCAAATCCGGGGTTTCTATTTCTTCTTCCTGCGAATTAAGGTGTAATTGGTATCGGTATCGGATATCGGTAAATCGGTGTACGGAGTATCGAATGGATTGATAAAAAGGGCAAAAAATAATAATAAATAAAAAATACAATGATTAAAAAAAAGTTGTTTTGTTGTAGAGAGCCAAATTGCCGGGACCTTGCCTTTTTCCTTCCTCTTTTTTTTTGGTTTTATCTCTTTTGATTTGTGATTTCCAGGTGTGGGTATTTTTTGATCGAGAGAGAATGCGTTTTTTGATGCGATGAAAATGATATCAAGTATCAGCCGACACGGCGGACGGCGCTGAAGAAGGGAGGAAGAGGGGGAGAGAGAAGGGCGAAAAGGAAGGGCGGTCTGCTTGGTGGTGATGCAAAAGGAGAGAGAGGAAGGAAAGCAACAAGAAGAAAGGAGAAGCCGGGAAGCGAGTGATATCGACGAATGTGGAGGAGGATTGGCAGAAGGGAGAGCAGGCGGGGCAAGGGGAGGTGCAGGAAGCAAAACGACTGGTCGAAATGGATGAATCGCGACAGGGGATCACGTCGCAAAGCAAGGGCCGAGCGGATAGCAGCCCACCGTGATTGAAGCAGAACCAAAAGCAAAAAATGGTGCGTGCTTTGTTACGGCCAATCAGGGTCGGGAATTGTTGGATAAGGTAAGCAAGCCGATTCGAAGGAACCTGAGGCGATATTGGAAACACGGAGTAGCCTAACAGTTTTTTGCAACCACCTTCGGCAAAACCTGCTAGTGTTGGCTCACATCCAGATTTCTTGCATCGTATCCCGGTTCCGATGCAAGAAGGCCAGCTCAATTCTCCACCGGGACCAATCAGGCTAAGAGGTGCACTCGCTTCTTGAATTCCAAACCAATCAAATCATTGGATTTAGACCACTGCGCGCCAGTGACTCAAGGAGACATTTAATCCTTGCTCTTCCTTCCTTCCTTCCTTCACTTTCGGCGGTAGGAAAACACGGAAAATCAGACGACAAAATGGGTGACTGATATTGATATCAAAAACATTATTTCAGATGGTGGCTGGATGCGTCAGATCTGGTCGCTGCTACTCAACCTTGTCGCCCGTTGGTCACCCGTTGGCCCTCCATCCCGGGCCGTTCTTTGAACCATGTGGCTGGCTTTTTTTTCTACTCACCGGCCACTTAGAGCGACCACCGACTTTTCTTTTTCATATCATTTCCAGGTTGTTTGGAGATCATATGGTGATCTAAGGTTCAACGATCCGATACCCCGTCTCCTCGTGGAAAGGCTTCCCGGAATGTCGTCTGTCGCAAATCATTTGTGGAACCCACCTAGCGCAGCAGGGGATGGGCAGCGATGGGGTCGAGTTTCTGCAACGGCGAGCTTGGCGGCGGTTGCAGAATGTCTCTTTTTCTCATCATTCTTCGTTTTTTCTCAATCATTACCATCAACAATACCAATAACAACAAAAACAATCATCAAGCCACCATCATCATCATGGACACCAGTTATTTGAGATGTCAGGTTTTGGCAGAAAGAAAACAAAAAAGGCACGCAGCCACCACGTCAATAGGTGAGACATTGTGCTTTCAAACCCCAAACGGCTGGTAAGGGTAGGGGCTCCGCAAACCCCCTGAATGAAACCTACGCAGCGTTGCAATAACACTTGCGGCAAAGTAACCTCGCATGAAAAGAGGTATTCCGCACGAAGACTGAAAAAAAAAACACGAGGCAATTTTTTGCACAATGCACATGCTTTCAAATGGTTTCCTTCCACATTTGGACGGGACTGCGGTTGAGAGGCCTGGACCAACCCCGCATCCGAGGTCATCCGCTCAACGTTTGTGAAACAGCCACCATTGACAGCTCATTCATTCCTTTTTGACAACAACAACAACAACAACAAACTCTGCAAAGAAGCGCGCGTTTGTTTCTTTTTCTTTCTTTTCAATCCCAATCTGATGGAATCGAAATCTGGGTTTAGATCTGGGCCATCAGATTGGGCCAACATACGGAATTGGCTGGCTCCCTCATTCGTCTATTTTGTTTCTTAATTTTTTCTTCTGCGAACCATCCTGTCGGATCCCTGAGAGGAATGGGAAATACGGGATTATGGAATGCAGAATGTGCCACATTAAACTCATTTCCACCCTTCGGATTAACATTATCATCTTTGATATGCATGCATTCTCCTTTTTACCACATCCTCCTTAACCGCGACCGGCGACTTGCTGCTTGCGCTGTGCCGTTCTGATCCTCACCTTTCTCCTCTCCCCACCGTGTTTTGCACCAATGCAATGCAGGTTTCTTTTTTTAGATGCAAGCAGCATATCATCCACACCACGCACACATATCCGTATCACATTTTGTGTATGCAATGTAATATTCGGGGGCGGCGCGCCAGGAAAATTTATGCGCAAGATATTTTATATGAAGCCTTTTCGGAGTTTTTTTTTGGAGATTGATGTCCAACTTTATTGGACTTTTTTCAAAATTTTCGGCTGGCAGATAATTATCTAGCAGTATTTCTGATGGTTTGTAGACTCCGACGTGGTCACAATTGTTATTTACACGAATTTTACAGCCGACCTTCCCTTCAAACGCGAAAAGTATGTTTTATACTGCAATTACAGACGATGGTGATCATCAACAACACTTCTTGTACTGAATAGTATTACCCCATGCATCATCAACCTTTATCTCTTGAAGATACAACTTACTACTACTGGTCAAAATGATTCACTTCCTAAATCATGAGGTTCTGTGTTTTCTTCTTCCGCGCATCAAACAGGTCGGTAATATACACGGACAAGTCAGTGTGTCCAATTCAGTCCCGTCCCTCTCTCAGCTGTAAACAAATGCCCCTGAACCCCTGAACCGGCCAAGCAACTCCCACGGTCCACCATCCCATCCACATCCACCGGGTTCTTCCTAACTATCATCGCGCCGCCATGACTCGGTTTTCTTTGCCACTGAGAAAAGTTCGTATTCATTTTCGTATTCATTTAATGCTTGTTGAGCTTTAGTAGCGTGGATAAAATAGAAAGGAAAAAAAAGAAGAGAATAAAAACGTGATGTCACGGATGGGTAAGTGTAGGTGCAAGAGATTTTTGTTTTTGGAATAGCTGTATATAACGCTACAAATGAGGATCTTAAAGTCCATGGTCGCGGTTTTGTTGGTTGATTATCAGAATCCCCCCATTTCAGCAGCCACAAACACGGTCACATCAGGGGATTGACTGCTAACGTACGTGATATTGATAAGTTAGAGCCAGATAGTTCGTACAGGGTGAAGGTGGAGAGGCTGATCTATCGCGGTTACTTTTTGTCCCGATCTATACATGGGATATAGACTTTGGTGGCTTCCCCTAGATAGTACTGTCCTTCGAGACCTTTCTGACCTATCTAGATGGGAATATTGTGTTTTATGGTTCGTGCGGGTATCACTGTCCAGCTGGTGTATTCCGGTGCGTCAGTGCCGAGAAAAGCTGCTTCGGGAGGTTGAATGAGTAAGATGTGGAAGAAAAGGCAATTTTGGATCCTCAACAGAAGTGGTTGAGCAGGGGAGATTCTGCACGGCTGTGTTTTGAGCCGCCAACTATTGGTGAAGATGCCAATAAGATTTGCGCCATAAGTTGCTGGTGTGACAGTTTGTCGGATCGAAAAAGCTGGTATCGCCCAAGGGATCATCACCAGTTGATGCGTCTTCGGTCTTGCTGCTTTAGAGAAGGATTTTGAGTTTATAGTCCATCGGTAGCGGTTCTTTTGGATGATGATTTATAAAGTTCATCAGTTGAAGTTATCTGAAAGAGGCAGACGATCTAGGACTGAGTGTATATGACTGTCTTGAATGGGCCTTCAAGAGCCTGCGTGTCTATTGTACTTTTCAGGGATTTTTTGGCATATATTAATTCACTCGTCCGACGTCTGCTGAGTCTGTAGTTTTATCATTTAATAAGTTTATATCGTTTGTATCGCAACGCCCTGGCCCCTGGGTAACTGTCTAAAGTAAATTATCGTAAACCTCAAACCTTGGGATATTCCATATGATGTGAGTTTGCTAAAACACTTGCAACGTACATTAAATTGATGCTTGAAAGTGCCTTAGAATGTACCGAGTTAACAAATTTTCAAGGGTCAGAATTAGGTATCTGTTGGTTCTCCGATCTAAGAACCGATCAGCCTTGCCTTGCTCATAGACGCCATTTGGATCCAGTTTTCCCACCCAACTACTTATCACATTTCAACCAAACCAAACCAAAGCCACCTACATCATCAAACCAACACGGACCTAGCCAAACGCCCTATAGCCCCCCTTTACTTAGTGGTCCACAGGGGGGTCACACGAGGTGCCTATGAATGGGTCTGAGCTGTTATAATTTGATGATTGGGGAGGAGCTCTTTATGGCCCATCCCTGGGCCCTACCTGACTCCTTCTATCAGTAAGCTGTTGAATTTTTGAACGATTCCTTGAATGAATTGTTCATGAACGCTGCGGAAATTTGAAGTACTCTTTCACCGAAAGCTTAAATAACGGAGCCGTCTCGGGATAGCTTCGGGCCTTTTGAGGCTATCGTGAAACTATCTCCCGGGGCATTTAAATTTCGAACGCAACATTCAATAAGCTCGAAGTATTTGATAAAAAAAAAATAAGCAAAACAGCGTTCACAAGACCCCCCTATCCCCCGCTAAGTAGGGAACCAAATTTCACAACCCACAAAAGAAACACCCAACGGTCCTCGTAGCGCAGTGGTTAGCACCTAAAGACTTTCAGCGTTCGATTTATCCGAACTACCTAAGACACCAGGAGACGTCGGTTCGAATCCGACCGGGGACAATCTTTTTTTTTTACCCTTTTTTACCCTTTTTTCCCTTTTAGAAAATCTTTATCACATTTATCATTTATTATCTTCAATCCTTATAAAGCATCAAGCCCGACAATTCGATTTCCAGGGGACGTAGTCGAGGTTGCCGATTGCCCAACAACAAGCTTTATAGTCGATTAATCGTAAAGCGCAGACACTTGGAATGTCAGATAGGCTTTTCAAGAATGTTTTGTTGTTGCTGTTGATATCCTAGAGTCATCAGTGAGCTCAATTTGCTAACTTGAAAAAACTCAGAGTCTCAGCCATCGGATTCTCCGTGCGTGTGGTATAGAGACTTCCGGTGAGACGGGCTTCTGCAATAGGGTTTTCGACAAGAATATCATCGCCTCCCTGCTCAGTCGGGCTGTCATGATCTGTGAAAAAAATTCAAGTTGGGTTAGAATCTATCAGTGGTATTCATGTATGCAAGGAGGTACATACTAACCTGGTGTTGTTCATATCCGATAACTGGCAAGTGCATTGACCCATAATCCCTCGACTTACGAGTCTCAGGGAGATGTAAATTGATTGGGGTTTTGATAAAACTAGGTACCTATAGCACAGCTAGTAACTCCAAATCGGGTAACAAGGCTCAGAAGAGTCTGAAGCTTATAACCATAGCCCTACACGATCTGCTGACCTTTGTGAGTCAATCATCTCATCTCAGCCTGACAATGGCCAGTCACCGGGTCTAAGTGAACTTGCTATTCCACGTCAGCCTTAACGGTAGGTCATGTAACATCATGTTGTTGGATGGTCTCGGCCTAACTCTGGGGAAGCCCGGATCACAGGACAGGTGACCAGAGAAGACTTTTTTCTGAGGCATTTTCTGACAAGAACTTTTTGTGAGGCTTTCGGTGGCTATCAAGTGATAGAGTTAAGTGGCGAGCGAGGGTTAAAGGTACCAAACCGGCGTCAAAGGGCAACTGTAGTCTGGTTGAAAGGGCCGAATTGTATCGATGACAGCATTGTTCGGTAACATATCGCCGATTCAACAATACCAAGTTTAAATCATTCCGAATGTCCCCGATTGAAAAATCGCTGGCATATCAGTCGCAAGGTTTTTGTTTTGATTGGAAGCTCAAGTTCCCGTTTTCAGAATGGACAACTACTTGGGGAGTTGACTTACAATTTAATCAAGACTATCATGCCACTCATTAAGCAAACATACATTTTCACTTCTAGATATAACACTATCCATGTCCTTTGTCTTAGTAGTCTCGGTCGATACAATCTATCCGTTCCCCTTAACCACAAACGTCAGTCTCTAAGCCTACTTCGGTGAAGCAATTAGATCTCTGTGACCTTATTCCACATTATTTCGGCCCGTTCTATTTCCTGGTTCCTTTAACTTCCTATCTGGGACAACCAAACAAGCCTCCGGAGTGAGCCGGACGATTATCACTCCGTGGAGTTTCATTCCAACGGAGGAAAAAAATTACCTGTACCCCTACAACATTGGAATCAAAAGAAATATCGCATTTGTCAGATATATCTGCCGGCTTAGATCACGGGGCCCGCGGGGCAAAAAAATGAAATGATGTCAAAGATCTGTTCCTTTTTTCATCTCCCGCGCCGCTTATCACCGCTTACCTTACCTACCCACTTTGAATCCTTCTCAATGCAAAATACCTCCCGTTCCGAGAGAGAGAATTAATTATCCCACACAGGGGGGGGGGGGGGGCAGAAAAAGAGAAGGAAAAGAGTGTTTAGAAAAAAATCCACCTTGTCAAAACCCATGATGTATATGTACATGTACATGTACCTACGTAAGTATACCGTCTGATGATGCTTACCCGCCGTTGCATTCCTTTCAATCCCAGCGGTGTTGTTGTTTCTCACATCCCTTTCCCGGATCCTCCTTCCCGCTTACATGTACACACACATCTTACCGATCCTAGGTGAAATACCTACCGAACCGCACGGCGTCGACGTATATCTCCGAAATTACTGACTAATCTAGCAAAAAAAGACAAAAAACCAACCTCGGTATTGATCGGTATTTGTCAAAGAACGAGGGGAGTCAGAGACAGACAAAAGATGCCAAGAGATTTATCTGAATCCTAAAAGCAATCTTGTTGGTCAACGCCTCTCTCTGGTGCTCTCTGAATTGATCACAAGACTAAAGACTATGAACCACCAACACAGCAAAATGAAGAAAAAAGACCATTTTCCTTTTCTCAGACATAATCCCCGATCAATGCTCACTACATGTACATCTAGCGGCACCAATCTACGGAGTACCTTGAAAACATCCCGAGACCACTACCATGTAATCGAGTTTAAAGCCACCCCTCCCCTCGCAAATCCCCAGACAGAAACAACAAACTAATACCGAGATGACACGGATATAATACCCATCATACTTCACACTAAAAAATAACTTGCGAGAGACTAAAAAACCATCCGATCTGATTGCATACGATATCCCCGTCAAAACCTACGCCGCAGCCACTCTTTTCCCAACGTCTTTTTTCACACACACACACACACACATGTCATTCCCTCATCAATATTTTTCCTCCTCTTCAAATCAATTCCCGCCTTTTCAAAGCATGATCTATTACGATGTATATACCATAATTCCGATCCGAGATCTAATAATGATGACGTGAGAAATTAAAATTTGTACTTCCCCCTTCCTCAACTCCAATGTGACAATATAAATCATCTTCAAAAAGAAAAAAATGCAATACGCCTCGATTTGCTTACCACACCATTTTGTCCAGAGATGCAATCCTTCCAGCCCTATGCGTATTACATGGTACATATTCCCCACTTCCCGCACCGAGAGCAACACACACTTCCAAGTTCCATCCAACAGATATCCACACAGCGTCAAAATGGGACCGTGACATGTCAGATCGCCGATGGGGACCGATGGCAGTGCATTTTAGACTAGAAAATGTGATGTATCTGTCCAGATGATTTGAGTGTAGCAAAGTCAAAGTCAAAAGTTTCGCGCGTATTGAAAAGGTGAGGCATACCGCGATACATGGTGATTTTTTTTAAAAAAAATTCTGCCAAGAATGTATGTACATGTAGTTCCGTACATACACCAATGCCTCTCTCATCTCAACTACCTACCTCGGGTACCTACTTAGTACGGAGTCGTACACAGTAAACATTTCACACAGTATCCCGTGCATCCGACTCCATCAAATCTTGCATGCATGCAAGATCTCAATCACACTGCATCATGCTTGCCAAGCCCCCTACCACAACTCCATTCCATATTTGCCTTAGAAACATCACAGTGTTAAACGGTTGCCTATAAGGATTCAAACCAACGCACTGAACTGGCGCGGAAGAAAAAAGATGAAATTTAGTTGCCTGAATTCAACTCGCTTACCAACAAAAAAAAAACACGACAAAATCCGATCCTATCGTGCCTGAGGTTCCAAACAACAAGAATTCTGTTGGCTGCCATAGGATTTAGGATTGAAAGCTTGACCTCAAATCAAACCAACAACAACAAAAACCATAATCGTACAGTAATATGCTGCCAAGGAAGTGTCTAACCGTAAGTCTGTAACACACACCATATGCACAGTGCAAGGCAGAAACCCGTACCGGATGGGATGTATGGTTCCCAGCCCTATGGATTCCCGGGAATCCGGTAAGCCCAACATAATCCCTCCCCCCCTTCCTTTTCCTTTTAGATCCAACATAGGAATCTTATCTTTTTCGGGAATACAAGGCAAAAGGCATCCTCTCCGTTACACAGGCTGGGCACCAACCAACCTCCTCCCGTACTTGCCGTATCGGCGTATCCTAACCAATGAGAAGGCTCAACTAGACTTACACCATTTGAGAGGTTCGTTCCTAAGCCAAAAAGTTTCCGAAAATGGATACAGTGACTAAATGAATATTTTGAACTCCCAGAACATGTCCAGAGTGTGAAATGATGAGAACAAAGAATAAAAATAACCAATGGAGCAGACAAAATGCTACCATAAAAATATGAGATCTCGTGAAATACTAGGAAAAGAGAAAAAAGATAAGAGATAAGAGATACAAAAGTATTATCAAATAAAATAGCAAGAGGTATAAACCTGAAAAAAAGAAAGTCGTGACATGCGTAACAACACCTCCACCCCATTGACATAATCCATCTCATACTCAAAAGCAAATCTCTCTCATAGCCAATAGCTTTTTCACCTACTCCAATAGCCGGATCGAAGTTGAATCCTGGCCAGATAACCATGCCGTGTAGCGAATTGCGGGCCTCGAGTGTCAAATAGTCCCCCCACCATACAACGTCTTTGGCCTATTAGAGATGCAGGACTCAAAAGAGACCCTTGAACGGCGTTTGCTAACGCGCGGATAAGTGACGGCCCCACCCACAACAACTCAAATCTAACCTCAACTCTCATCAACGGTCATCGCCTGTCCGAGAGCGGTACCTTGTCTCCATAAAATCCGCCTTGATCTTCCGACGAAAGACAGGCAAGACAAGCCCCGCCGCCGCCGTATACTCGGGTGTGGCGTTTCCATCCGTGGCCTTCCTCGTCCATGACGGAAATGATTTCTCCATGAATGTCAATTTCCTGGTCCATCAGAAATACGCCAGGACCGCCCGGACCTCCGACAAACACGTACTCTGGAGGCGCGTCGTTGACCGGGGGAGGTGGAGGAAGCAAGGGTGAGGTTGGAGGGTAGCTCGAGGGAGAAAATGTAGTTGCCGACGACATGGATTCTGCCGAGGAAGCCGAAGAAGTGATGGTGGGAATTGGGATGCTCCTAGTGTAAGACCTCCGACGGGGAATGCCCCCAGGGCTCTTGGGGCTTGGACTGTCAACATTTGCCGATGAAGATGAGGCGCCGTATTCAGGGTTTGGCTGATGGATGAAGCTCGTATCCAGCTCGGGAGGTATCGACACGGCATAACTTGGACGGCGGTTTTCAAAAGAGAATGCGACATTATTCGGTCCGGGGGCAATCAAAGGCAGAGGCGGTGCCGGATGTGGGAGATTTCTCCGGGCGGACCCTGCCTGAGCTAGACTTTGGTTCCCATCAGAACGGGCAGCGGAAGCCAACATTGATCCTGTGACCTGGCCCTCAGGTTGCTGGTCGTGATGTCCATCTGAATCGTCGTTCTCACGTCGCAGAGAGGGGAAGTCTTGAGTTCTGAGATCCAGAGCGCCAGCAGCACTGGTGCTGACGCCACGTGATGCTGACCCTGATTGATCCTTGGGTAGATCCCCATCAATGCCACCCATCGTTGGCGACTGCCCAAAACGGCCAAAGGGCCTAAGCAATCCTGTTCGGGGACTGAATGGCAAGGGCTTTGAAGCTCGAATGGCTTCCTGCAGTTGGCTTACAAGTCCGGCTTGGAGGCTAACCTCTCCAAGCTTATCCTTTAGCCACGGCCAGGGAGAAGAAGCCAACGGATGTAAAGAGGTATGGGAAAAGTTTGGCCGAGTCGGTTGAAAGTCTTGATGATGTTTGATATCATGGATGATGTTGCTGGTAGATGCTGGGGTGTTGGAGGTGCGAAGTCTTGACTTGATGAGCTGGGCTAGAACCAAGACTGCAAGGACACCAAGTGCGAGATATATATTTGCATTCAAGGACCGCAGTTGGTAAAAAGGTATGCCTGTACTGCCGGATGGCAGGTTGTGGACGGCCGGCATGACTACGTGCGGCAGAGACGGACCACGATAATTTTGCTTAGGGGGCCGTCGCTATACGGGGGCGCCTGCTCACACTGTAAGTTTTTGGGCTTGATGCAAGGCCGGCGCTATTAAGTTAGGTAGGGGCCAGGTAAGTATGTGGGAAGGGGAGAGCGGCGCGGAAAAATTGGCAGTATCCACAAAGGGGAAAGGGAGCGGCCATCATCGACGGCGGTTGAGACCATCTCTGAGCTTACTGCCCGACTGACGGTGAAGGATAAGGGGGAAAAATAAAATAAAAATAAAAAAGTGCATTCGTTGTATATCCGCGTAAACACAATGGGAGGACGACAATGATCCAATGTGCAACAGAGGACGCGGCGTTGGCTAACCGAAGGGTTCACCACTTGGAGTCTGCGGCCGCTTGTGTTCAATGCTTTGGAAGAGGTCACAGACCAAGCAGATCGGGGCAGGCCCACCACCTTCGTCCAATGAGACGTGACTGCTCGGAAAAGGAAGGAAGCACACTTACACAGGATCGAGCGAGATCTCGAAAGGGCCGAGGGGCGTGAATTTCGATTCTTTTTTTTTTTTTTTTTGGCAGCAGCGTCGTACCAAAATAATATGTAAAATTATTCCTTGCTTGCTCCGAACTCGGGTGTGCATCAATGAGCCGCAAAAATTTGTCAACCTCATCGACGTCGGTAGGAACGGAGGAAGGTGGGTGGTGATTACTGGGCGATTCCACAGCATCCGAGAGATACACAAGGCCCGGCAGCCAGCGGGCAGGGAGGCTTCGTGGTCTTATAAGGAGCGGCCATGCTGGAGAAATTGTCTGTGGTGTTGTGTATTTGACTTTGTGCCGTGGTATCGCTCCGAGCCAGGGACAAGGACAGGCATGGAGAGCTGGCTGCTGGCCAGCATCCTCCACCGTGTGGCGGAGAAACAGATTGAAGAAAGTTCCCCGACGAGCCAAGTGAAGGCTGATGCATCCAACGCTAGTTCTCATGGAGCACTAATTAGGCCCATAATTTAGGTGATGCTCAGCTGGAGCTTGCGGGAAGTCAGCTTGTCGAAGACGCCATGGCCCATTTGAGAAATGGCTCAATCCCTGTAACCAGCAGGGCAGCTTGTAGTCAGCCATGGGATAGAAACACACCCGGGACAAATCCACCGCACCCTGAATAAACGTTGGTGATGATGATTATGATGACGATGGACGGACCGCGGGCTCGGAAATTTTTCTGCAAGGCACATAACCCGTAGAACACCTTCTCGAGGGGGTAGGTGGCGGAACCAAATGCATGTACCGAAAGTACATGTACAGACAAGTACCAGGTACCACTCAATTCTCAACGTTGAGCATGGATGGTGAGGGTGTCCTGCAGATGCAAGCGAAACGGCGTTGCTGCTCCATGACCTTGTTGACCGCTGTCGGCTTGGCTTCAAAAAGACCCTTCTCAGAGTCGCATTCTTGTGTTTATGTTTGTCGCATGCCGGCTACTAACTACAAGGGTCACAGCGGGGTAACGATGGTTGAGGGTCTTGTAGCCGCCTAGGAAACAACAACCCTTCAAGGTGGGATTCTTCGGACATCAGATGAGGAGGTTGGACCAGGAAAATGGAGTGCCGCTGCATTGACCGTTTCGATAGGGCTGGAGGTTGAATCCATTGAGATTTTGGTAGTACAAAGTAGCACCCGATCATGTGGATAATGGCGACGGCCCCCAATTGCTACCGCCGTCCATTACGGGCGACCAACCCCTCTTTCAATATCAAACCCTCTGATATGCCGACCTCGAAGTGGAGATGGATGTCGTCTCGTCGCGACGGAAGCTGGAGGCTCTGGAGAACGATGCTTGGTTGGGGAAGCAGTCCGAAGCGAAGACGATGTTCCCTGTTGGTTGTGCCAAATTAGGTTTAGCAAACGTCTTCTTCAGCTCACCCCGATCGAGCGAGCGAGCCCTATCGAGTTTCTCCTGTCGATCATTTGAGCCGACATCTGAACCCTCTCAACCCTGAGGACCTGAGACACATGTCATCAATGGCGGGCGATCTTGTGGATGCGCGAACAGCTGCAGGTGCAGAAGTCGGATGTGCAGAGTCTTTGCATATGCAGGTGCAGAGTGCGATTTTCGGGTATGAAACGTCTGTGCCTGCGCTGGGCAATTAAGTGGCTGCAGATGCTTAGTTGTTGTGTGCGAGTGGGAGTAGATTACCCGGCGCCGGAACACGAGAATCATCCAAAGAAGTAGGTACATTGAGAATATTCCATGCAGAATCCTATTTCGGGCTCATTTCCTTCCTTTTTCATTCTGTTTCGTTTTCCACAGAATTCGCCTACCCGAATGGTCGCCGAGGACCGGAATTTTTTTTCAGAATTTTGAGTTTGAAGGGTGCCTGACCCCTCGCTGCAGCCAAGATGGAACGGGGACACACCCATACTTCCTTGTTGGAAAGATGAAATCGAAGATGGAAAAACTCAATTCAGCTGATTCCGAAATGACGCAGTCCCGCATGATGCACCTCCACCAGATCTGTTGAATTGGCCCCAAGCAGTGCAGTGTGGGGTATTTTATCCATGTGTTACACTTGCAATTTGCATATCGCCAAACGAAGCTGGACTCACCGCCACCAGGCTGCCTTGACAGCTGAAAATATCACAAACAAGTTCATGAAAGCGCAATCTTGGTTTGCCACATTAAATGTTTGGTCAATCCCCCACAGGACCCGTTATGTGCCGTTTTGCTGCCAGATCTGTTTTATCGCTTGGATCCAGTCGATCTACCATTCTTCAAAATAATTGTGCACAGTGCATATAGGTTTTCTTTACCAAGCGCCTGCTAACCGCCTTCCCGCAACGAACGCGTCCTGGCGCTTGAGGTCGAGCAATGGTGCAACCCACTATGATTGTCACCTCCTTTGAAAAGAACCTGGAACTGCTGACGAGAGCAAGTTGAGAATCCACTGTCGTCGTCAGGTCGCCAGGTTCTCAGCCCTACGGCTTCAGACCCCTGCAGAGACCATCACCCCACTTTCACCCTAGCGCCAAGCAGATGAGCAAGGTGAACAGAAAGGGAAAGTTTTTACTTACACCATGGACGACATGAAATGGGCCCCCAAATACCACAAGATAGGATAGCCTGTGATTCTTTCCATTTTGAGACGAATCTGAACCGAGGTTTCATCTGTTCAAGATTTCGATTCGCAACCTTCTGTCATTTGACACATTGGAACGTGGGGTCCAAATTCACCGCCTTTTAATCCGGCACTCGTCAATTGATCACTTCCCTGTTTATTTTTCTTCAAAACAAATTTCAACAAGCTTTTTATTCTTTCTTTGGCCATGATTTCTCCTTTTAAACTCTGCTGTTTTGGAGCACCGAGACCCGACCGCCATTGAGGCGAGTGTTTGCTTCTCGAACCTGATTGGCCCATCGCCCTCACTTATCAGCTCCCATGTGCCATCCCCACGCGGCGATCGCCACCACAATAATGATATACGAAGGACTACAAGGCCGAAGAAACAAAATTTGACAGATCAGGAGGTCATCACGGCACTTCCCCGATACCACTCTAGAGATTTCGTCATGCTCACAATCTCCGAAGGGAGCAAGCACCGAGTGGCCAGAATACGAACCGTCCTGGGAGGTTATCGGGAAATGTTTGTCTGTGATCGCTTCGAGCCGGTCCGGATACCACCGTGTCAAGGTTTGTTTCCCTTCTTGGCGAACCTCTGCGAGAAAATGGCTTGCTTCTATCGAGCTTAATAATGGGGCTGAGCTGAGTGATCTCATCTGCCGTGTTTGTAGACCACGATCGTTTACAAACCTTACACAAAGCTCACGCGACTTGGCGGCACGGACAGAGTGAGGCTCAAGTCGACGGCCATCGGATTACTGCAAATTCCGCCTCTACACCTCCAACACGTTCGGGATAGGCTCCATCGGATCAAAACCAGCTCATTGAGACACCAACGAATCGACGAGAGCCACCGACGGTAGTTACACTTGGTGACCCCGTTTTCGGGGCTCGAGCCTCCTTGAGAAATGCCAAGTTCACATCACGATCATCTGGTTGCAAATCCACGGTCGAGTGTTCCGCGAGTGCCTGAACCGAGATAGCTGGATACGAATGGATTGGAGGTGGGTCGCTTGGGGGAACCAGCCGTCGTTATGGTCAATATTGAGGATGATGGGGCCGACTGTGACAAATCATCCAGAAGCAATCTTTCCTTCTTGTGCATCTACCAAGTGGTTCCAAGAGGTGCTATGCGGATCTAGCGTTGTTCCCGGGTCATGTCGCCTCCACTGGAAAGGCAGAATGTGAGGGGAAGGCCTCCACTCGCGGAGAGGAATCCGACCAGGGAAACATCTTGCAAGGGAACACTCCGGTTTGTCTGCCAGATCAGCGATCTAGTATCCATTGACATCTTGGACCCGTCATAAAGGACGGACCTTCTTCGGTCCCAACCCGGCATGGCAAGGCCAAGCTCGGGGCAAAACAACATTGAAGGCAAGAGCAAGCTGGAATACTACCCTATCTGTAATGCGGCAACAAAGTTTGACAGGCCACAACCAGGCTCTTGACTTGCGTCGTATCTTGGTTCGTTGTTATTACGCCCCGGTATCATCGGAGCTGCTCTCCTCTTCTTTTCCAGACCAATATTCCGTAACGAGGTGTGTGTACTACTGTGGTCTGGGACATCCAGGTAATACGAGACAACAACCCAATAGATTGACCCACCCTTGTCATCACCAGTCCCGGGAAGAGATACTAGCTTATCAGACCATCATCTAGGATCAAAGGCTTGAGGCCCACCGGGCGCCTCATAGTGTTATGCTCACATATTTGGTACCCAATGAGGATGGAGATCATCTGTCCAGGCAGATTGTGGCTAGCTAGCTTGAGCCTCTTGACACATCACATTGATGCCCCGGTTGGTATCCAATGAAATGCAGAAAGAGACTTCAAGATCTTTTACTGGAGCACGGTGGTTGGGAATTTTGTTGGTATATGGCCAATGAGGTGGGTTCACTTTTTTTATCTTGAATCTTTTGGGAAATCGTTTCACGACCATTGAGAGCCTATCGTCTACCGTGTTACATTCGATCATGAAGGTGGATATGGACCAGGCCCAGCTCATGGGTCTAGAAACCAAAACACTCTGGAAGGACATCATGCTCTCTCAGTAGCCTGCCGCCCGATCCGAAGAAGTCCACGTTGCCAGGTCAGAAGCTATCAGCGGTGGACAGAGTACGACCTCAAGCCACCACCTTTACGATAAAGGGCCAAGAAAGAAGATACCAGAGCACAACAATTGTTGGATAGCACTCGTCAAAGACTGTTGCAAATCGACGCAAGAAGATATGTTACATATCAACCGGCCGCTTGGTCAGGCCTACGGCAGTTCGTTTGTCGGCCATGGGCCAAATAAGCAAACAAATATATTGATTGGTAAAAGAAGCTTTGGTATGTGACTTAACCGAGTGTTTAGCAAGCAAAACATGTTTCTGATAGACAAACATTGGTCACTCTCTGTGTGTGTTTCCCAATATAATATTCACCGGAAGGGGCCAGTGGTCAGTTTATGACTTTATACCCTTTATCTTGCCTGACTAAACTGACTAACGCTCTCAATTGTTTGTTCCCCTTTCACCTCGGTTACTTCCTAACTGCACAAGGGAAACAAGACCCCCAAAAAGAGGCACACGTGATACACACATGTAAAGTCCAAAACTGACGGAAAAACGCCACCTCCAAAACCAAAGCAAAAAAAAAAAAAGGAAAGGAATTTCGATCAGGTGAATAGTAAAAAAAAGATAAAAAAACTGATTCAACGAGGCAACAGGGGTGGAAATAACAAAGGGCAAAAAATAAAAAAATTTAAAAAAATTGATGGATGTCGATGATGAATAACCAAACATAATTGTCGTATCAGAAACAAGAGTAAGAAAAGAATAATAAAGAAAAAAAAGATATAGCCTCATTTTCCCCCTCAACCCACGCGGAAATGATTCCGTTTCTGCCTTTTTTTTGCCTTGTCTTCGCCAAAATTACGGATGCCTTCTCTCCATCGCCACACACATACACACGCACCAACTACAACAACTATAAAAAAAGAGAGCAAAAAATAAATAAATAAAATCATACCACCAAAAAAAACCTTGTAAACCAAACCAATCAACACCAACAACCGCCCTTCAGGTACTCAAAAACCTCCATCGCAATAGCCGAATCCGCAATATCCTATAACGCAGTAATTTCCATCGGCTCACCACCACCTCCACCATGGTGATGATTACTATGCTCCGGCACCACCACCCCATCAGCCTCAGCCACTCCCACCACTGAACCAACAACCCCATTCAAAACAACATTAACTTCGTCTTCATCCTCCATCATCCTAATCAAATCATCCAAATTCTCATCAAGCGTCTCCTGTTCCTCTGGCGGCAGACAACTCCTCAACAAGTGTCTGTATTTATCAATCTTGTCTCCAGTGCCCAGCATTCCTCTGGCTTCAACATATTGAACCTCTGCTTCTCGCTGCTCGTTGAGTAATTGTTGTATCTGAGCGGCGAGATCAAGACGTTCTTCAATGGAATTAGTATCGTCGTGATCGTCCGAGTTTTCATCATTAGAGTTTTGGTCATCATGCTTGACGCCATTGGTTTGTTGGGACTTCTGGGATTTAGCCAGTTCCTGATCGATTGCTTCCTGAACAGCAATTCGGTTCTGGTGAGTGACATAAGCGAGCACCTTTGCCCGAGCGTCTTCGGCAGCTGACTGAGTCTTTGAGGCTGTGTCATCTGGTTCCAAGCGGGATTCAAGCTCTGCAACGGAAGCGCGAAGGGCGTTTAGCTCTGCTTCGGTATTTGCGAGGATACGACGGGCTTCTTTTTCGGCATCGTCCTTTTCGTTGTATTCTGCTTCGTAGCTCGCTGAGAGGTCTTGGAGTTTTTGCAAGACAAGAGGGGCGACGCGGGATTGAACGGTGTTGGCTGCTTCGGAGTGAAAAGATCGGTTTGATGCGTCGGGGATGATGGCGTCGCGGAAGGCGTGGCGTTTTTGTGAATCTGGGGCGAATGGACTTGAGGAGCGGACTGGCGCCTCGTGAGCGGCGACGGATCTGGATTGGTTGAGTTCCTTGATTATGTCCTCTGCTCTGATGCCTTCGTTGTTTGGGATGTCGGATGATGCATCATGTCCGAGGAGAGTTCGTATGCACTTTCGGGCGTTGAGCTTGGCTGCAAGATGGAGAGCGGTGTTACCCTCGCCATCTTGGGCGTCAAGGAGTGCTTGTACCTCGTTTGGCGGGCGAGTCTCCTTGAGTCTTGAGATGATGTTTTCCAAATAATACCGCGCGCAGGAAGTACTCGTAACTCGTCCGCTCTTCATGATGGCCGCATGGTGTATCACGGTGCATCCGGAATGATCCCTCGCGTCCACCGAGCTAAAGAGCTCTTTCAAAACTATCGGAAATGTCTTTCTCACAAAGCAGTTTGTGAAGCTGACTGCTCTCATTAACGGAGTCTCTCCTCGGACATTTTGCACCAAGAGGTTCGCGCCAAAACGCTTCAGCTGCTTTATCACGTCAACGTCGCCCATAGCAGATGCCCAGTGGATCGAGGTGTGTTGCGCTGTATCGATGGGCCAGTCAGGTTGGAAATTGGTGGGCGGGTCTGGACGAATTGCTGCCTGCTCGCTTTGAGACAAGAGAAAGTAATCGAGCAGCTCATCTCCGTACATGGCATGCTGCTGTTCGGTCATGTCCTGCATGACCTCGTCTCTCTTGCGCTTTCGGTGGCCGGTCGAGAACTGTGACATATCGTAGACCCGATCGTCTTCGGCCATGTAGGAGGCAGAGGCAACCGTGACATTGTCAGGGGCATCATCCTCGTGCATTTGTGAGTCTGTTGCGTCGTAGTCGTCATGTATAGGCGCTACTTGCTGAGGGTGAGCGAAGACATTTTGTTGTTGCTGAAGCTGCTGAAGCTGCTGTTGCTGCTGCTGCTGCAGTTGTATGCTGTTCTTTCGTTCCTGAGCAGCAACGGCCGCCTTGGTACCCCATTTTGGGACCGCCGGCTTTTTGGGAGCTTTGGGTTTACTTGCGTGTCTTGGAGCGGGGGGAGGACTCTGGTCGCCGGGTGTGTACTCAAAGATGGGTCGTAATCGCTCGTAAATGTTGTTTCGCTGGGCAAGGGCTTCACCTTGTCCGAGAGGAATCCAGGTACCTAATGGCCATCAATAAAGCTACCTGTTAAGAATGCCAGACATACATACCCTGATATTTTCCATATCCACCCTGAATCTTCTCGTGGGTATCCTTTTGAACCTCACGCTCCAAGATTCTGGTTCGAGCGGGTTTGTCGAAACCAGCAGCCTTTAAGATATGTGTCGCATTGATCCAGTCATCTTGACGCCTCCGCATAACATGTTCTTTGAGGTCTGTGCCGAATTGGAACTCGTATACGGGTACCTGCAATGACAGCTGTCAGAATTGACTACAAAAACAAAGAGCAAAAATACTCACACCACTGTATGTAGCGCTGTAAACGCCCTCAGTAAAAGCCCCTTTCGCCATTTCGATCTCGGAGCCTTGGTCGAGAAAAGGGGGATGGTTTCGCGAGCGGTCGGCCGGCGCTTACGGGGAAAATTATAGGAGAGGGGTTGGTAGGCGATGGGGATTCCCGACGGAGGTGTTATTGACTAGAATTGATGATAAAAACAGAGAGCATAAACCGTCGTCGATGGTCGTCGATTCGTCGTCCCCAATCGCGAACAAGAGACAGAAGAGTCGCGAAAAGACGCGTTTCTTGCTTCTTGTCAATTGTGTGGGGAAGAAAAGAGACGCGACGACGCGAATCAAGTTAAAGTGGATGCTGGTGTCCGTAATTGACTGCAAGCCCCACGTGATGCGGTCGGGTCTTGGCAACCAGAGAGGAAGAGGCGTCTGAGGGTTAGGGTTCTTCTGTTCTGCACAGAGGGGTTCCTCTTCTCTCCTTTTACTAAAGAACTGTAGAGGTGATCTGGTGCCATGGCCCATCTTTCTTTCTTTATTGTGCTACGGGTAGACAGCCACAAATATCTGGTTCGTTGGATATGAATCATGGCGGACTCCATCACACCTCTACCTCTTTCCCACAGGCTGCTGGATAATCTGTTTGACAACCATGACTCTCGTAAAGTCAGTCACTATTTTTGCAGTGTTACTGATGACAGGAAAGATATACCACACACTCCGTGTAGGAATAGTGAGTATGGGTGGCGTGGGAGACTGAGTTTGCACTTGTAAATATCTGCTCCTGTGACTGTCAGATATCTATCAGAAAAGGTAATGGAACCCGAACATATCAGCCCAATATTCCATATTACACTATGATGTACTGATATATCATGCCTCATAATAGCGTCGAAATATGCCATCCAACTACTGTCGTATAAAGCGTCCCGGTACCGTGTCGGCTGGCAATGCATCAGCCTACACCAGGCACTATATGCACAAAATTGTCACATGTGTCGTTTGTAATCTCTAATTGTCGACTTTTGAGCCGGCTGTGCCAATCAGAGTATTGCATATTACCTGCTTGATGGTAACCAGAAGTTGTGATATGGTGCAATATCGCGTGAGAATGGCAAGGCGCATAACCGGCAACATCGACCACTGAAACCTCCAGCATTGTCCAAAGGTCGTGTAAGTCAACGGTAACCAGTGAAAGGCTTCTGATAGCCAACAAAATCTATTGGACAGCTTCACTCTGCCTCGACCCGGGGTTGCATGGCAGCGGGTAGAATGCCATCGGCAGCACACCATCAACACCAAGCTGTTTTCTCCGTATGGCGAGCTTGGTTTGGCTAAGAACGTGGTCAATGAGCACTCTCAGAAATATCAAATGAGATGCAGACTATGTTGCGCAAATTGCTGGCCATTGCACACCATCAGGAGACAAGACGAGGTTATCTTCGTCCATGACAAGAATGTCGAGGTCCCGGGGCGTCATCGGCACACCACAGATGAAGAGGGGTAGAAAAATCAGGATAAATAGACGGACATGATCTCCTGCTTCAGATGCTGTGTTACAGTCAGCAGACATCTTCCTTATCAGCCAGAGCATCACGTTAAACAACCCCAAACCTCAACATGGCGCCTCCCGCAGCCGACGTCGATATCCAACCTGCCATCGCTGATGGTCCTCTTCCCACAAAGTCGATTGTCTCTCACAGCAGTGTGTCCAGACTGAGTGGCCCACTCACCTACTCCGGCAGCTTGGATTCCTACCAACAGTTTGACGTGACGAGCGTCATCGGCCGGGAGTTTCCTACTCTGCAACTCGGCGACATCCTCCATGATGACACCAAAATCCGTGATCTCGCCATTCTCAGTAGGCTGCCTCCAACTCTGAACAGGAAAGAATCGACAGCTAACCCACAGCAGTATCCCAGCGCGGTGTCGTCTTTTTCCGCAACCAAGACCTCAACATTGACGACCAAAAGCTCCTCGGACAGAGACTAGGCGAGCTAACCGGCAAGCCCGAGACCTCTAAGCTCCACAAGCACGCCCTGGCCAACAGCAAGCGTGGCATCGCAGTCGACGAGAATGGCAAGCTCGACGACGAGGTCTCGGTCATTTCTTCCGAGCTCAACCGCAAGTACTATGCCGACCGATACTCTGACGTCTCCAAGAGAATCGCCAGCGAGGGATGGCATGCAGACATTACCTTTGAGCGCATTCCATCAGACTATGCTATCCTCAAGATTGTCCAGCCTCCCAATGACGCCGGCGGCGACACCCTATGGGCATCAGGGTATGAGGCTTATGACCGTTTGAGTCCTGCTCTGCAAAAGCTGGGCGAGGGTTTGACTGCCACCCATTATCAACCCAACTTTGTCAAGGTGAAGGATACTTTTGGTGCCGAGTTGTTTGATCAGGAACGTGGTGCACCTGAGAATACTGGTCTTGACTTTAAGGCTGAACAGTGAGTGAGCCCATCCCCAGATATTTTCTAGATTAATTGACTGTCAGATAACCAGCCCCCTTATCCGCACGAACCCCGTCACAGGATGGAAGAGTCTCTTTGGTGCCGGTCACCAAGTTGCTGCGGGTTGGATCAATGGGGTGACTGAACGAGAGAGCGAGATTCTCAAGCAATACTTTACTCAGCTCATCGCCGAGAATCACGATCTTCAAGTCCGTTTCCGGTGGAACAAAAATGACCTTGCAATTTGGGATAAGTATGTTTGAAGTGTTTGAAAGATCCAAGGGAGAAAATGCTGACAAACAATGTTTCAAACAGCCGTTCGGTTTTCCATACTGCCACCAAGTAAGTAACACCGTTGAGCAAGTTACTAGTGAGTAAACTGACACGGATTCCTCTAGTGATTACGCCGGTAAACGCCAGGGAAACCGCGTCGTTTCTTTGGGCGAGAAGCCATACTTTGATCCCAACTCCAAGTCGAGGCGCGAGGCATTGGGTCTGACGGTTTGAGGGGAATTGTTTCGTTTCTTGAAAGAGAGGGAGCTTGGCGGTAGGACCCGTGATCAGTTGTTGCGTAACCGTCAGCAGGGACAATTGTCGTGCATAACGGCCCTGAATCCTCAGACAGGAAAAGGGAAATCAAGAAATTTCGGATAGTTTGAATACGATAAACATTGTTATTCGAAATATAAAACGTTAATTTTTGTGTGTCAAGATTGATAATGATCATGCTGCTTGAAATGCTAAACTTCAATGGACGGGAATTCGGGATGCACAAAACGAATCCCCAGGGGATCCCAGGGGGCGCCCCACTTCCCCCACACTCGAGCACCATCGGGACACTGCAGCTGATGGACACCAGTATCACGGATCCGGGGTTGGCCCATTTCCCATCCCCCGGGCCGCCGGTTGCCCGTTGCCCGCCGTTTTAAACAGTTCCCAAAAAAAACTTGAAAAATTCCCGTTTCCGTATTTTTGCATTTTTCAACCATTCATTTGTTTTCCCGAGATAATCATGCCCAGTGTGACGACCCTTCATGCCTCGTAACGACGTTACACCCGATTTACCACAACAAGGGAGTACGGTACCGGCCGATCCAAGTCGTCCTCGTCCTCGTCCTTCTCCTCGAAGTCTGTCCTCCCTTCTTTTCTTCCAACAAACCACCCGTATCACCACCACCAGCCTTCAATAACACGCCGGCCGCCCAAAAAATGCCTTCCCGACCAGGAACAACCCCCCTTCTCTACCAATCCGACTCAGAAGATGATCTCTCCCGCGGCCGCCGTCGTCCCTCTCCCCGCCCTCCTCTCCATTCCTCAACAACACCAACACTCTCCCGCCGAAGCACAACCGACGCCCTCCGCTCCCGATCCCCCTCCTCCTCCCAATCCGCCCTCCTCGAAGCCCGCAAAAAATACACCTACGCCTCAATCTGCCTCTTAATTTCCCTCGTCTCTTTTACTGTTCAAACCGAACTCGCCTCCCACATTCAAGGCCCCCTAGGCTGGGACAAAGCCTACTCCATGATGTTCCTCACCCACTCTTCATGGATCTTCCTCTTTCCCTCACAGGTATTATTTCTTCGATACAGACGAAGAGAACAATCCTGGCAACAATTCTGGAATAACCACCTTCGAACCCTTCGAACAACGGCTCAAATGGTTCAAACTCAATCCCTCGTTAAACACCCCCTCCGAGGCACCGGCGACAATTCTTCCCCCTGGTGGTACCTAATCAAAACAACCGCCATAGTAACCACCTCTCTCACAATAGCAGGTCTAAGCTGGTACATAGCAGTCAGCATGACCACTCCCTCAGATCTAACAGCCATATACAACTGCAACGCATTTTTCGCATATGCATTTTCCGTTCCTTTGCTCAAAGAACGATTACGCCTAGACAAAATGCTTGCTGTGGGCGTAGCAATCCTCGGAGTATTAGTAGTCGCATACGGAGACGGCGGAAACAACCACCCCTCTGATACAAATGAGGACGCCCCCTCGCGATTCGCAGGAAACGTTATAATAGGCATTGGATCAGTCCTCTACGGCCTCTACGAAGTCCTTTATAAACGTCTTGCCTGTCCACCAGAAGGAACCTCTGCAAATCGCAAAATGATGTTTGCAAATACCTTTGGCTCTCTCATTGGACTCTTTACTCTATTCGTTTTATGGATCCCGATACCGATATTACATATTCTAGGATGGGAGGAATTCGAAATGCCTCGAGGGGAAACAGCAAGACTTTTATTCATAAGCGTCGTGGCCAATATGGTTTTCTCTGGGTCTTTCTTGGTGTTGATTTCTTTAACTGGACCAGTGTTGAGTTCTGTGGCTGCTTTACTCACTATATTCATCGTGGCCATAGTTGATTGGTTTCTTACAGGGCAACCGTTGAGTGGTCCGGCTGTTTTGGGAGGAATGTTGATTATTGTTGCTTTTGGAATGTTGAGTTGGAGTACTTGGAAAGAAATGAATGAGGAGGAGAGGAGGAAACATGTTGATTTGGGGAGTGATAGCGGTGATGAGGATTAAAAAACACACACATACATACATACATATAGCGAAGCGTCAGCGTCAGATTTCTTTTTTTTATATATATAGATACCCAGGATTTTTCATGTCATGTTTTTGAAGGACAGAAGAAAAAAAATTACATACAACACCAAGGATTCCCCAGTGGTCACCCACCTGGGTACTAGTTTGGCGGTTTGTAGCTTGTCTAGGGCAGAGCGGACGGGATGCCGAATTTTCTACAACCTATGGTCGTATGTGATGGGAGGAGGCTGTATTCAGGATATTATACCAGGGGTGGTGGTGGTGGTGGTGTTGCGAAACAGCAATCAAGCACCAACGTTTAAGCATTATGAGGAAATGGGCAGACTGCTCAGTTGGCATTTAAAAAGAAGCAATTGTAATATCATGGAAACGTCATAATAAGCTCTGTAAATAAGCTAACAAAAAACAGGCTATGCACCCAATGTTTGTTCATCAATAATCTATTCTCAATCTGTCTCTCGGCTCTCCTATCCTCCAGCAACCCAAGCAAAGCAAAGCAACGCACAAACCTCAAACATCCAAAACAAAAATGCTCAACGAATCATCATCCGCATAAAGCATCGCAGAAAATGGCAGCGGAGCCAATCCGCTAAACGCAACCCTTTCAAGTCGTCGTCCGCGACTTGGATAAGGGGTCACCTCGTTACAAAGTTCAGCATTGTTTCTTGTAAAACAAACCCTTTTTGCTTCACGACGGGGAAAAATCAGGAATAACTGACAACAAAGAGTCAGCGGGGCCAGACTCCCCGTCCATCTTTGGTCTCGGCAGCGCGGTGCCATATCCGCTCTGGGGATCCAAATTTGGCCTCACAAAAACTCCTTCCCTTTCAACATGCCATCCAGTGTTGGCGCCCGCAGTAAATATCTTGACCGCCAGATCCCAGCCTTGCTGATCTGCGTAATCGCCGCTCTCAAACTCGCGGAGTAAATCCCAGTTGTTGATGGGCTCAGGAGGAGGTTCGTTTTGGTTGGCTGGGCCTGCCACTGGGTGATTTGCGGTGTGGTATCCAAGTCCGTCGTCTTCGATGGCCAACATTCGACGCATTACATGGCTGTGGCAGCTGTTTCTCTCCATCCAGAGGTCAGCGGGGTTTACGTGGTCCATCTCAACGCTGTCCTTCATAATGTCGTTTTGGGGAACGATTTGAACGAAAAGTTTGTCGACATGGGGGAGGTTGTCGATTAAAATGTCAAAGTGGGAGCAGAGAGGGAAGATGGCGATGTAGGACATGGAGTTGAGTGTAGGTGGTACCAGGGGGACATCATTGGGAGCTTCTTCGCAG
This sequence comes from Podospora fimiseda, assembly GCA_033297215.1. Lineage (NCBI taxonomy): Eukaryota > Fungi > Ascomycota > Sordariomycetes > Sordariales > Podosporaceae > Podospora > Podospora fimiseda. The sequence goes on from MU865363.1 coordinate 119,617, forward strand.
CCTAGGAGATGACCTAGAATGGAAGGGGGGCGGTGAAGAAAGTACTCGTAGTTTCTGTAGATGCGGATGGAGGATCCTTCGTTGAGAAGGAGGTGAGTCCAAGGACGAATGGTGAAGATGCGATGCGGAGGTGTTTCTTGAGCGGAGACGATGGCATTGGTTCCTGGTTTGGATTTCCCCTTGCGGTCAAGAGACAGGATGTGATACAGCTGTTTGCCGGTGTCAAGAGATCTGCCTCCGTTGAAGAGCATTCTGGACACCAGACTTGTCAAGACCTCTGGTTTGCCGAGGATGGTGATTCTCAAAAGATCCAAAACGTTGAACAAGAAATCCCATGAGAAATTCCGGGTTGCTCGGTCGCTCCTGGCGAAAAAGAGATCGGGGAGCTTTGAGGGCACAACCATGGTGAATGATTCGACGTAGTTGGTGAGTTTTTTGTCCATGAGGAACTTGAGGATTGGAAAGGTGGTGGTGGTGTCATAAAAGTAAATGAGATCAACCTGGGTAGAAGGAGTAATTGTCCAAATAACGTGTTTGAAGAGGATGGGAAGAGAAAGAGCTCGCCATTTTGTATTCACCAAGGAAATATTCTTGAGCGTCTTGAGGCGATCGTTGTCCTCTGTGAAGAGGCGGGGTTCTGGTTCATCTCGAGCTTTGTGCTCTGAAGGTGGTGTGGTGTCGGCACATCGAAAGATTTCTGCAAGTAATTCCGGAGGGAGATCATCAATGCGGAATGGTTCAATTGAGGCCTGTTTTTCGTCTTTTTCGTTCCAAACTGAATCCATTTTTCTTGATGAAATTGCTGAATTGAAGAAGAGAATGGGCACACGAAGCAGTAAGGTACCCCTCACCCCTCATTCTGCTTCTTTGCTCTTTCCCCCTTTTTTAGCAATAAGCTTTTGGCCGTCAGGTATGACGTCGGGGATAAAAAAGTTGCAATTATGCATTAAATTATTTCCGATAACGTTAACTGTTTTTAAAAACAGGAGGTCTCTTCACAGTATGCAGTTTATCACCTCATACTATACCGAGAAAATAAAATTGCCGAATTTTTTTTTTTAAAAAAAAGCTATAAACTTTGTTTTTTAGGATTATTTATATAAATGAACCCATATTATTATTATATATATGCCCTTTTATTTTAAAAAGGCATGTTCTAATTGTTGTATAGGTGTAGATAATAGAATGAATTCTAGTAAGGTTAGGGTTATAGGGGAGGAAATGAGTGATACATAGTGAGGTGATAAAATGCATAGTGTGAAGAGACATCCTCTTTAAAAAAAAAAATGCCATGTTATTTTATCAACACCCATGAAACCTACACCCTCCACACTTACATTCAACCTCCTTCATCTTTTCCGCCCTCTGCGCCTTGAAATGTCTCGCATACGACTCAATAACAGCCAACGGGCTACTCAAAAGCAAAACAATGGGAACCAACTGTCCAAACCCAATTCTATCCTCGGCTTCCGCTTCCGCTTCACTCATCACTCTATGTCCATCATGTCTCGTATCAATCATTCCATAACAACCAATCGCAAACCACAAGATCAACTCAAAAACATCAAACATGTCCGAAGAAAAAATATTCCAAACCCAAAAAAACACCGTTTTGAACAAATTAACCACCGTCTTTTTGCCGCATCCAATCTTTCTCAGTGAAACGGGTTTATGAGGAACCACAAATCTTCGTACATGTTCCAACCAAAACGCCCTGATGGTAACTGAAAGACTCAGCACGTGTCGCGTATACCCGTACCAGATCAACACCCAATACACAATCATCCATTGTTGGGGTTCTCCACCTCTTGGTAGCCCCAAAGTGCATTTCGCCGGACAGGATGTCTTGTTGTCCCAGCATGCATACCCTGTTACCCAGCTTGAGTAGAGGAGTAAGGCTGCAAAAAGTAACATGAGGACTAATCTGACGCCGACGTAGATTTTTAACGGCCACCATTGCATCCTCCAGGGGAATTTTACTCTATCGGGACCCTTCTTAGCTGTTAGACTGTGTTGGTATCTAAGGACCAAAAGGGAGGATAAGTGTGTGATTGAGGAAAACCAGGCTAGGTCGGTTGCAATGTCGAAATGGTAGACAGTCATTGGCTCGTGTCGGTCTCCTTGATGGAGTCCTACGACAGCGGAAACGATGACTGCTATGCCGGTGACTAATTGTGTGTCACTTAGGAAGTGCACCAGGTCGGAAACGACAGAGGTTAGAAGACGGATGTTAAAGTGGCATTTTTGCTGGAGGTGTGAAACGACTGGACGACATATCGTGACGCGGGAAAAGGCATCAATAATGTTTAAAGTGTCTGGTTCGGGTCGTTTTGGATGAGGAAAGGTTCCATCGGGACGGATTTGACCTTCGGTTCTGGTGAGGAGAAGACTGAGGATCGTGGAAATGATGGTGAGGCCTGAAGTTACGACAAAGGCGCAGATTACGCCAATACCGGCTACTTCTACGTCGTGTCTGAGTTCGGGACAGTAGCAGTTGTGAAAAAAGGCGCAGGTGTAGTCGTGTGCGTGCAGCCAGAAGGAGGTGTTGGTTTGAAAGTCCCAGCAGTAGATTGTGCCGTTTATGTGATGGGTAGCTGGGGCGTCAGGGAGGGAGAAGGTTTGACACGTTGACATGTTGGTTGTGTGGCGGGATGAGTTGGTGGGACATATTTCTTGGGGTTGGATGGATGGTATGTCCCCGAACATTCGGTTGTAGAGTTTTTTGGGTGTGCTGCAAAGGGTTTTGTTGGTTGGTGGAGAGGGAGTGTGGGTGTGGGTGATTCTGGATGAATAAGAGCATTCCTTTGTCCCGGAACCATCTTTTGACTGGAATCGGGCCGGGGACGGGAGGGGGTCTGGATCTGAGACATGATGCTTGGCTTGATTTTGGTGTTCTGGAAGAATCGTGGAGTATTATTGTCGGAGTTGCATTCCAGCCAGGTTCGTTTGCCCTGATGGTTGCCTGGCTGACTATTTACATCAAAAGGGGCTGCGAGGAAGATCTTGCCTAACTCCACACATACTTCCCATCGAATATCACTAAAACTTGAACCATAGGAATAAAACACCAAACTCAACATTGTTATTGTTGTCAACCCACTACAATCCTTCTTTCCTCCGGCCTCAAAATAACCCCTTCTCTTCAAACACCATCCTTATTCCTGTCCACACTCCCTGAATCAACCCAACCTCATCCTGTTCCAACACCATTAGTATTCCTGTACTTATACCTTCAACGAGTGCAATCAGGTACATCAACATCATTATTCCACCGAAAAATGCAAACTCTGGCCCGATAAACATGCAAAAAAGGCAAACCTAACCGCGTAGTAGGCTGACCAACCTGCTCTGTTGGCTAGCATGATATATCAAATGAACCGGAGCAATATCCTGAGATTTATAAACCCTGGGGTCATTGGATGCCAGGGAATTAAGGGAGCGAGTTGCATAATGAGGAGGAGGTTTTGTGATCTGCTGTCCTGAAGTCGGGGAGATGTGTAGGTTGGGAAGGTTTGGTGTTGTAGTGGGGATGGAATGACAAGAAGACTGAGTTTTGTGTATTGTGGTCCTATTTCTGAGTTGAAGAATGTTGAGCCTCGTGGATTGGGGAAGAACCCGGCTCTTATATGGGAATATGTATGGTGAGTCAGAAGATGAACAGTGTCATCTTTAGGTCTCAGCAACGGTTCATTCTTGCATTATGTCCGTGGGGCGAGACGTACGGGTTGTCTTTCCTCTCCACTGACGCAAAGGATCATGAGAAAGTTGGGGTTTCACCTGTCTGTGGGCGGCGTATTTAGTCTAAACATTTCAATGTTGTCTAACTTTTTAAGAATTTAGAATATTGCTCTTTGTCATCTTGCTCCATCACCTCTCCTGACAAACTCTCGATGAACAAGCACTACCCTTCACAATAGGCAACCGCCCTTCCCTCTCGTTAGACTCTCACGTTGGTCTAATATACAAACTCAACTTACTCCCCGCCCCACAAGCTTGTCCAGCATTCCCACCACAAGGAAAATTACATTCTGTATAATCCCAAAGAGCAGTACTAGTAGAGGATAGAGTATTTCCCGTCCAACATTCCCTCCCTATTGTTTTTATCAGCATTATTCTCATTAAATCAATCCAGCCTTAAAAAAAAAAAAAAAAAAGAAAAGACTCACCATACTCAACCCCAAAATACTTCTCCCCTCTGCTTTCCGCCCTCTCAGCACACACCTCCAACGTCATCCCGTCACTCTTGTACACGTTCCCCAACGCCCTAGTACCATTGACAAGATCAGTATAACACCCGAGATACTCATACCCCCCTACAGCTTCCCCAGGCAATTTAACTCCGTCTTTTTCGTATAAAGTCAGATGTTTATTTCCTCCACATAAATACTTGGTATCTCCCTCACAGACTTTCGGACATAATCTTAAAAACGTCCGATAAGAATACTTTAATACAGGACCACACCAGCATTCTCTGCCGTATTCTAGACCTATATAATTTGATTGTGGGCAGAGTGAAGCGCATTGCAGAGGGGTCATTGAGGGAGAATCAGAGTGTTTACGGTGGAGGTTGCGGTTGGGGACTAGGTCAGGATAACTAAAAAACCAACAGTTAGTGGGAGGGAAGGGTGGGAAGTGGGAGGTGGGAAGAGAGAAATAGTTACCATCCCATCCAATGAAACCCTGGAATTGTAGCTATACCAGGGTCCTGAGCAGAAGGAGGTTCAGTCCTGGCGTAAAAAGAAGCTCTCATTGATCCGCCGCAGGGTACTCCGGGTTCATTTTGACAGGATCGCCAGCAATCACCTTCTGTTGCTTCCCAGGAGTCCAGGGAGGGGATATAGTGCATTGTTGTGTTGATGAAGATGTTGGGAGCGCAGAGGCAATCTGGACCCCAGAGGATGAAATGAGAGGAAGTAGGGCATGCTGTTGAGCAGGTGGAGATTCCATTTGTTGGAGAGGAGAAAGCGAGGGCGAGGTTGTAGGTTGAGGGGTTTGAGAGCCAGTCGAACCAGGAGCCAAAGCTGAGGAGGCGGGAGAGGTTAGTAAGATGTTGAGAATTAAGGGTTGAAAGGGATTAGATACCATCCTGCGTAGCGAATGAAGGAGCCTTGACGGGCTACTAAAGGATGTGCATTTTCTGGGGTTGAGATAGCGGTTGCTAAAACTACGCTTGCAAAGCTGAGGAGGAATTTGAGATGATGCATCTTGAATTCCGTTGTTTCTGGTCATGAATAGAAATTCATTTATTTCTGAGGAGATGTCCTCCTTTATTTACATTCATGAGCTATCTCAGAGTCAGCCCAGAATGTTTAAAACAACCTGTGGCATCTGGGCTGTCAATAAATCCGTCCTTTTACGAGCTTTTCATGACCGCCAAGGACAAATGCCAAGATATAAAGCTTCTATTGTAGGAATTCATGCGAAAATTTATTGGACTCAAAGTGTTATTCAGCCGCAGGGGTTTGATGTGAGGATTCGGGGTGGTTTCCGGGTTGGGTCATCGGGATATGCAAGTCTGATCCTTTCGGATATTGATGGTCAGGCATAAATATCGCGCTAATGAACGATCAAGGGGGTTATTGTAGTGTAGATGTTAACTTGGTGATGGTGTTAATGACGTCATCACCCAATGGATTATCCGCACAGATTTCTCATCAGATACAGGAAAGATAATACACGTGTGTGATCAGAATTGATTATGGGTGCCGCTTGGTCTGCACGGATGGTTCATCGTTTGACGGTTGACTACCCCACAGGGTCCTTCCTGTCCATGCGTCCAGTACCATGGAAAGTCACAACGACGGTGATAAGAAAGCCACTCCACCTCGGTGTCAAAGACTGACCCAGCTTCTTCCATCTTTCCTTTCACACCATATCCAAGAGAAGGTGTTTTCGGTTTCCCTGCCATAATTAACAAACCGGGAAGTCAATAGACAAGTTCACTTTCCAATTTGTTGACCATGTGACTGTGTAATCTACGTTCAACACAAAAAAGCCATTGACCTCAATACCTCTTGGTGTCTTCAGTCGACTTCAGGTTGGAACCTTGAGAGGGTGAACCATGGTCTTGACTGAAAACTCTGGGTGATAATGGTTCACGCACACTTTTGGAAATAAAACAGCCCCTTGCGAATTTCTTTCCCTTCCTCTCCCACAACCACTCAACATCTCAAAAGCCTTGGCCACCTCAAGCTGTCAACTTCACGACAAAGACCTCACAAAAACCACTCTGTCTACCTACCTTTCATCAACATGCATATGTATGCACGGCCAAGTTTCCATCCCAATGAACCCTACTAACACGACACGATCACAGGGACCCGGTATACCTTTGGTTCCGGGTCCGGGCCAGCCCGGCCAGGAGGGCATCCAGTTGGCCAATATACCACGAGACTGAGCATTTGTGTGGGTAAGTTTTCACTATACGTTATCAAAAATCCAGCCTCGCTGACAGTATGAACCTGAGACAGGCCTCACCTTCCAGTATCGCGATTCGTGCTCCAAGTCTCTAGCCTACTCGAAGAACAAAACGATTAAATGGACACACAAGAAAATCGGGGCTTTTATTTGCGTAGTCTTTCTCATCTCTGGTTGGCCGGGAATATTGGCATTACTTTGGTTGTGGCTGCTTTTTAGTTTTCGAGGATAAAAGTATAAATAAACGTGTTTCAAATCTTTCTTTCTTACGGACCGAAACTTTTTTCCTTCTTTTTATTTTCCCAGCGTGACAAAAAAATTTAACCAAAATTTAATCACACCCCTCATCAAACTTCCCAGTCGTCATCGACCTTACCTTATCCACACCCATTCAATAACCCCGTTCAACAAGATAATTGGACATGTACGTTTAAATTAAACACCATGATGAGATGAGGTTGATCATTTGGATCATTGCTGTGTCCGCTCTCGGGGCATTATACATTGGTGCCATGGCAGTTTTCTTCTTCGCCATTCAATGGGTCTTGCTGGTTTTCTTCGCAATTATTTGGCCCCTGTACATCATAGCCAACATACTGCACATTACATGTGTCTTTATTGAATGCATTTTTATGCTAGTTGTAAAAGGGATCAAGGCTGTGGGACGTTTCTTTTGTTTTACCCCAGGCAGAACACGTTGTGGATTGGATTGCGCAGGGAAGGGAGCAGAGGGCGAAGATAAAAATATCAACCAGGGAATGGAGTTGCCAACGTATGAGCAGGCGGTCCGTCAACCTCAACGAGCTCATACAATATCCCGCCCTTAAATGATGATTAGCTCAAAAATCATTATGGGAACGCCTTTTTGAAATTAAAAACGGCTATCTAATTTTAAATATGCCTGATTTATAGATAAAACCCATTCTTGATAGTAGGAAGGACTTTTAAGGAATAAATAACCATTTATTAAACAAAAATGGATTTTGAAAAACAAATAAACGTTTTCAATTCCAAATATACATATTGACAGATTAGGTATCCTGCTAATAAACATTCAGCGGGGATATTATACTGATAGCATATAATTAAATAAAATTTACTCATCTTCAACCCTAAACACCCTCGACCTCACCGCCATCTTCAAATTAAACCCCAAAAGCAAAACAAAAAGCCCAAAACAGATAATAACCAAAACCAAAGTCAATATCCTAAAAAACCCAGACTCCAACTCATAAGAAAGCCACAAAGACGAAAAAGCCAAAGTCCCTAAAGGAAAAACACTCCCGTTCCAAGTACAACTCCACTCCAGCTCTCGTCTGTACGCCCTATACACAAGACAAACGATGGCCAATATCAAGAAAAACCCTCCCATCCCAAACAACAACATCCCAAAGAAGACCGACACAGTAGTAGCAATCGGCAACCCCCCAGTCTTTCTTCCTCCTGTTCTGTTGTCCAAATCCCCTAAATAATGACCATTCCCAACCACTTCGCCAAGAATTAACAAAGCCCCAGCAGACTGTCCCAATGGCCCAACAAGATAAAACATCACACCAGTCAACTCCGGCGGCGGCCATCCAGTAACAAGCAATAACTCATGCATAACAACAGCATAAGTCAATACAGCCAACAATAACAATCCCCCTATCCCACAATAACAAAATATCACAACGGGGGCAGCCATCCCATCTGAAATAATTTTTTGTTTTTCGAGAAAAGCCCCCGAACCAGGCAAACACATTACCGCACCAGCCAAAACGACCGTCGCACCACCTGTTACACCTCCCAGGACAGCAATAAGCGGTAATCCCCTCCCCGGAGATGTTTTGCTTCTGACCAAAACTGTTGAATGGGACATGTATGCCCCAAGGATGAAAAACCCTGTAATGCCCATCCATAGAGCTGTTATCCACCAACATATATAAACAGCCATTGCCCATCTCCCTTTTACTCTTCCCTCGGCAACAGCGAAGCAGCCGAATGATACACCAGCTAAAGCGAATCCCGCGGGCCAATATTGAACGAAACCTAATTCGACTGAATCACGTTCGATTAAGGGGGAAGAACGATGTTTGAGTCGGATATGAGTTGGGGAAAATAATCGAGAGAGAAAAATGATTGATACAAAGGAGAAAGATACTAAAGAGATGAGAAAAAGAATTGTTGAGAGGGTTGGGAGGAAGTTGGGGAGGGATATTGTTGAGGGTTGGAGGATTGAAGGGATGAGACGGAGGGTTAAAGAGAGGTAGGCGAGGGTTGTTGGGAGGGAGAACCTAGAACAACAAAAACTATCTGTTAGTTTAAAAGAATAGAAAGTGGAGGGTAAAAGAGGGAGGGGGGAAATACCACATGGGATTACATGTTTGGATTAGTCTCTTTAGAATAATCCGTGTTTTTTGTTTGAGAGAAAGTTTCAAGTTTGTTTGGTGATTATTATTAGAGGCGGTTTGGGTTCCTTCTTCGATATAACAATTCGGATCTGGGAGGATGGTGCCGTTCCCGACGATAGGGGAGGTCATGCATGATACTCGAGAGGTATCGTCGCCTGATATTGTCGTTGGGGTTAAAGGTTGTTGCTGTGGTGGTTGTTGTTGTGCAGGCTGTTGTTGAACTGGTAACATTCTGCTTCGACTGCTGTTGCTTGATACTGGTGATATTGCTAGAGTTTGGGGAGTAATACCAAAGAATTCGTAAATCTTGGAACTGTGTGGGTTTACGGGTTGTTGGAAATAGACTGCATTTCGGCGGGGGTTGGTTATTGTCATTTCATCGAGTAGATATTAGTCATTGGGGGATTTTTGGGGAAGGGATGAAAGAGAAGAAAAAGGAAAAAATTGGTTTTGGTTGGAAGAGTTTGGTGTGTGGATGTTTCGTCATTGTGATGTTGATGTATGTGTCCGAGCGGTTGTGGGAAAACGGGGTGTCAAGATGGTTTAGGGATTGACACAAATATTGATACATGTACATAAAGGGGTATAATAACTAGCAACCAAAAAGAAATTCAAGGCATAAACCCTCCCAATCCCCCTTTACCCTCATTATTCTTTTCATCCAAAGCAATAGCCATCGCAACAATAACAGCAACATCAACCCCCGGAGCAATAGTCAAGTGATAAGTCTGCTGACCCAAAATAGCTTCCCTCATATTAAACAACTTTCTCTGAATCCGAGCAACCACAAATCCCGTCGCTTGATCTTTGATTTCTGCAGTGGTATCAAACCAGTTGCCGTCCATGGTGAGCGTCACTGGTTGGCCGGTTCGACTGTTAGTAAAGGTTGCTGTGGCTTTTGATCCCAAGACTGTTTCATTTCATGTCAGACGCGTGAACAGGTAAAAGACAGCTAACTGGAATACTTACGCGCAAACTTGCTCTTCACCTCGAGTAATTTCCTCTGACTCTTATCCTCAGCCACAAAAGTAGCATGCCAATGAAGCAACTCCTTGATAATATCAAAGAGATGATTTCCCTGCATATCCGTCACAGTCTTGCGCCCATGGATGGACATAATTTGGCCCTGGACTCGAAGAATAGGTTGACCGGCTACATTCTTGATATCGAAGCAATCAAGGAGTTTCTCCTTGACCACAAGTGTGTCGCCATATGGAGTGATGAACTGATCAAAAACAGCAATGGGCTGTGGAAGAGGTGCAAGCGGTTGGAGAGACATCTTTTTTTGTGTAACTTGAAAGTCTTGGATAAAGTTTTGAGGAAAAGCAAAAACCACAAAAGTTCAAGTTCATCTCGCCCCCCCCCCTCCCCTTTATGTTGGTTCCCATGGCCGGCGGTCCAGACCCAACAGGCAGTGTTCGGGGCTGGAAATCTTGGCATTGGATGCTAAAGACGCCACGAGACACCCTTTTAAGTAGGGCTGAAATAAGGGGCCTCGATGTCGTGATACTCTGAATGGGGCTGTGAAGGTAAATCCACCAATAAAGTCGAGACACCGTTCGAATTATATACCGCATTTGGTGGTGCCACACGTATATGATCTTTTTTTTCGTCCGAACTTCTGCTTTGAGGCAGCCAGAGGCTCGGAATTCGAAACCTGTGATATTCAGAGCAGAAAAGGCCTTAATCCGAGATGGGAGAATCACCAAGAAATAAAACAAGGCTCTTAGAAACCAGTGATTGCCAAGAATACACCATTATCAAATAAATTTCATGGGTATTCATATATTTTTCTTGTCAATTGAACAAAAAAAAAAACTCGCTAAACCAAATCCCTTTTTTATTTTTCACCTTTCCCCTTCCCCCTTTCCCCTCTCACAGCCTTCACTGTCCATTTAACTATCTCCCACCAATCTGTCCCTTTGGAATGGGAGGGATCCAACAAACCGCCAAATTCAACACAATATGTATAATCCCAATAACCCAAAACCCCTTTGCATAATTAGTTCCATGACCCATGAACCTAAAAATAATTGCAAAAATAACACCTCCAAGATTTCCTCCTGCACCCGTCAAACCACTCAGGATACCGTTGGCATATGGATACACGTGAGGGACAAGCGCAAAGTTTGCACCGTTGCCTGCCTCATGGAAAATAGCCATCAAAACGATCAGTCCAATCATTGTGGGTAAATGATGACTGTCTAGTTTACCAATAATGATCAATAGAGCGCCAGTCAAAAGACCACAAACATGAATCCAAATCTTCTTGAGCCATAGACTCCTGCCAAAGTGATTATAAAGTAAATCACCGACCACACCGCCTAGTGGACGAGTAATGACGTTTAGGAATCCAAAGATGGCTGCGTAGTTTGACGCTGTGGTTTGGCCGAGTGAGGGAAAATTCTTGAGGTAATAAGAGGATAGGATTGAGTTGATGGCGAGTTCACCGCCAAAGGAGCATGCGTAGGTTGCGACGTGGAAGAGACCGTGGAGGGAGAAACAGACTGAGAGGCCTTCTTTGAGGGTTGGCTTGGCGATGATTTCACCTTGAGCGGTCTCGATGGCTTCTGTGCGGGAGATGGCTGCTTCGTGGTCCAAGGGGGAGACAACTTTTGTTTCTGAGGAGGTGGATGGCGGTTTGACGGATGCTTTTTCTGCTTTTTCCTCGTCTGAGTCGTGGGCTGGGAGAGTGGGATGAGGACGGTCGGTGATTGCGCCTGTGATGGGGACGATGTCACCTGGAAGACCGTGTTGAATGAGGTTTTGTTGGACATTTTCGTGACGATCATCCCTGAGGATTTTGTTAGTCGAATGAATTGTGAAAAGAGTGTTTTCTTGTTTTTTTTTGTGACCGTAAACTTACCATTTCCCCATAGGAGTGTCCTCGCACAAGAACAACAACCCCAAACCGCAAGCAATCAAGCAGCAAAGAGGGACAATAAAAGTAATACGCCACGCCTTGCCTGGCGCATACCCCCATTGATGAACCAAAGAATCATACACGGCAGGCATGATGAAATAAGTGATACCACCACCGGCATTGCCCCATCCTCCAGCAAGCGCATTGGCAGTACCAACGACGTTCTTGTCAAACCATCCTGTGCACCAAACCTGGCAGGGAACAAATGAACCTCCGAGAATACCAATGAAGAATCGAATGATGTAAAGACCAGTTGCGTCCTTGATGAGCGGTGCAAGACCGATGGGAATGCTTCCGACGAGAAGAAGCAAGCCAAAGACTCGTCTTGAGCCAAGTAAATCACACAAAGGACCGGCAGCGAATCGAACTGCGAGTGTGGCGACCAGGGAGACAATATTTGAGTTGGCTACTTGTGTGGAAGTGAGATGCAAGTCTTTTTTGATTGTTACGGTCAACTGTGAACAGGGGTTAGATTAGATTCAGACTCAGGGGCTTCTGATGTTCAACATACCAGTGGTGGAAAAGTGTACCACGCCCAAAAGGCAAGCATGAATCCTAGCCATGAAAAGAAGAAAACACGGCCATGTCTGTCGATTGGGTTGAGGATTGGGACGCTTCTAGCTTTCTTGTTGACGGGATTAAGGACGGGTGACCGCCAGAGGTCTGATAGTTTGAAGCCCATGATAGGCGTAAAGTATAAGGCTGAAGGATAAGAGATGGACGATAAGACTTTTCGGGGTTTTGTTGTGCAACTCTTTTGTTTTGATGTCCCTGAATTTCGCCAGTTGGCAAAAGGAGAGTAATACTGTGAGATTGGATGCTCGAGTATAATGTTTTGCAGAAAAATAGAGTGAAGCCTTTCGAGATTTAAATATCAAAATAGGTAGCCTCGCAATCTTGATGAGGATATAGGATTTTCGAAACACACTTCTCCGGTGGAACGTCATTCCCATTCTGCAAGTCGAGCATCTCCGCCTCTTCTTTCCCCCACGCGGGAAGCCGATCGTGGCCGCACAAGCCAAGCCAGTCATCTCCATCCCATCCCCAAAAGAGAAAGGGCTGGACACATTTTCCTTATCTTACCCTAGCCCGCATCAACTGCCACCGACCCTGGTCTCTTTCCTTTGAAAGCCAACCAACCAAGTCTTGAGTTCCTTCTCGATTCCCCTGACTGCATTCTCTTGGCAAAGATAACAAAATCAACCATGGAGTCGGATCGATCCGAAATCTTTTTTTTTTTTTCTCTTCACTCTCTCTATTCCAGCTCATGATTTATTGTACGAAGTACTGCAAAAGAAATCCCTTTTTACCCACTTTTCATCCCCGTTGATGTCATCTCCGCGGGATCAAGAAAGGAGAAATCAAGTTTCATGTTTTTTTACTTGTCAAAACGGCTCGGAGATATCAAGAAAGATCCCCTTCCCCCAAAAGGTTCTCGACCCTGTCCCTTATCTACATCTCGAAGGATTCTGCATCTCCGTAACCACACCTTTTTGTTATCTCTTACCTATCAGCGAACAGGAATGAAGGTGAAGATCTCGACATTGCCGTGCATAAATACCGATATTTTCTGCAGCGATGACATCTCCGAGCAGACAAGAATATGGAGCGGCTGATGGATGTGGCGAAGATGGCTTTCCGAGGTCTAGATTGTGTTGGACGCCCTTATCGTGATAATCTTGGGGTGCTTTCTGTCATTGGTTGGTCATATCAGGCGGAGAGAGTGCCGTTGTGAAGCTTTCAGTGACATCGAACAAGTTCTCTTGGACGGAGAAAGAAACATCTACATTCAGAATTGAAAGTCGAGACCCAGAAAGGCCTCTTGAGCAGGAGAATGAAGGGTATTGTGTTAACTCAACTCCGGTTGTCTTCTTGTTGCTGTTCGTCAGCGGAGATTGCGCGGGGATGGAGTCGATCATGGAGGACGCGTTCTTGAAAGTGTAACGTCCCATTATGCCCAGTATTAGAGCTCCATTCCCCGCGGAGAAGTTTTGAGTGTCATTCTGGGGATGGATATAACCTCATATCAGACCATTCATCTACATCCTATCTAGACTAATGTTTATGATGTCTCATCCGAGCTTTCCGGCGATATAAAAGTGCTAATAGTTTGGTGTAATCTAGTTGATCCCAAGAGCCTCACAATACCACGGAAGTAGAGGAAAGACGGTTGTAGTCATACTAGAGCATTTTACAATTCCGATTCTTCCTTCCCCTTGTTGGTATTCTATCCTGTTTTCGAGGCCGCCGGGCGGATGCCACCTTGCGCCTCGCTTGAGGTATCAGACCATCCCTGACCACCAACAGCTCGATTTGATGATCCTGCAGAGTTAGTGGCGCTACGCTGAGCAAGTGCAGCCGTTATATCTAGCAGTTTCTTCTCCTTCTCAAACTTTCATCTGCAGTCTCACTCATCTCCGCGGCTTTTGCAATCTCAGGGATTTCATTTGCATCCGAAACAGGGATGGCTTTCTACTTAGGTGGTAATCTAGACTTTCAGAGGTCTAGAACTGAAGAGGAAAATCACGAACTGGTGCCACTGTGAGAATAATGGAAGCATGTGAGCATACTGTTTATGGATACAGAAGCCTGCTGGTGGGGATAAATCCGCTGGCCATTGGAGGTTATGACCAAGATGGGACAGCAATGTTCAAGATTGAGTAGGTACGGAAAGGGTACGAGAGTGAAGGCTGAAGCCAAAGGAGATGCGGGAAAGGTTGCGAGCACTTGAAGGGTACACTGCAGCATGCTGCTTTGCGGCCCAGCTGAGTGCGATGACTAGGTACTTGGCTTAGACTGGGTGCCTTGTATGACTGAGTTGCATTCGCTGGTCTCCTTGTCTTTGAGTGGGGGGACTTGGCTGGACATTCAACTGGACAGTAGTTTTCCAAGGCCCCGTTAGCATCTGAGATGCGAGTAAATGAGAATGTATTGACAGATCAGTCTAACAGATTCTATGTCGAAAATCACAAACTTTCTTTCCATCTTCAGAACAATGTGTTCAACCCGCCCTGGCTCGACTCAACAGCCCGCCTTGTTTGCAAGAAATTCTTCAAAACCCCCTGATATACCTCCATTTGATAACACCCATAGCTAAAGGCACACCTCACTACCTCGGCAATAAAGTACGATCTCATCCTCATATCTCTCGAAGCAACAAATCCAATGAGGTTCCTAACCCAAGTTAGCATTCCACGACGTGAACTTCAAACTCAAAGCAACACTTACACCCAGACATAAACATATGGCAACCCAGCCCACACCCTAAGCCCCATGAACCGGACATTATCGTAGATGGCCAAGACGTCCCGCTCATTTGTCACATTATCAAACTGTCGAGCTGACCAAGCTCCTTCCTCCAAAGTCCGCTTCATGATTCTTGTTGCCAGAGCACAAGTCTCAAGCAATAACTTGCTCAAGTCATTCCTTCTTCCATCGTTATAAGAATCAATTACGGCATCCAGGTATCCAGGAACAACGGCATTCAAATCGGTGGTCAAGCCAAAGAACCGTTGAAAGATGTCGTTCGCCTCCTGGAGCACGATACCCAGTTGAATGCCAACTTCCGGTGATGAAACAAACTGAGAAACTCTCAAAAAGTCCATGTCTGCGTCAACAAGGAAAAAAGGACTGGATCGAAATTGTCCTTCTGGGTAGAATGGGTGGCCAGGCGGAGTGACTAAATAAACTGGAGGGATCTCTTCCAACTCGTTGAATGCAAGTGGTGTGTGCAGACAGATGGACTCCAGGATATCTCCCCTACACCTATTAGTAAGAAGAGGCCAAATAAAGTAATCATCAACTTACATAATAACAAGATGCTGCATCACAATTGGCATCTTGCCCAAGCCACCGCGGGTCTTGACGAAGCGCTCAACAGCAGCGAGATGAGTAATCGTTCTCGGACTGAACCTGACCATCTTTTCAAAAGTCAGTATCCTCACCAGAAAAAAAAAGGAAAAAAAAGGAAAAAAAAGGAAAAAAAAGGAAAAAAAAGGAAAAAAAAGGAAAAAAAAGGAAAAAAAAGGAAAAAAAAGGAAAAAAAGGAAAAAAAAGGAAAAAAAAGGAAAAAAAAAGACCAGAAAGGAAGGGAAAAAACAAACCTCAAACATCCCCAAAATAACAACAGGATAAACAACCTCCCCCAACTGCTTTTCCTTTGCAGCATCAATAAACCTCTGCAACTCCGAAACAGCTCTATACTCATACAGAGGATAACTCAACTCCTTCCCCCCCTTGAACGCATCTAATACCCCCGCAGTTAATAACCATCCTATATAAATACATGCCGCTTTTGACATGTCTGGTCTAAAGTAACTTTGCTGTTTGAAACCGACTAATATAAAAGCTTCATCTAGGTAGCTTGAATATGAAGTACATCGGGTTAGGTATTCCGAAAAAGTACGGGAGTCTACCCCTGTGTTGTGGGTTGAATGGGGTGGGGGTGTTCGCATGTCGTAGGGATTATGGACCTTTGTGAGAGCCTGGGCGATCTGGGAGGGATTCTGGAATTGCCGGGTACGTTTTCTGGATGTGTTGGGGGTTGTTTTCCGATGAGTTTGTTGCTGCTCGTCGTCGTCGTCGAATGAGGACTCGGACTCCGTTCTGACAGCGGGAGCCAAGCTGCACACAATGTGTAAGTCCCCAGTCTCAAAAGGTAGGACGCACAATCCCCAAAAGGGATAATGCTCGGGTACATGAAAAATAAGTAACTCACCGTCTAGGGTTTGTTGTCGTCGTCAAAACGGTGGCATCGCCGCCTGCAGTTAATCGTCAGATCAAAGTAACACAGAAACGGTTGGAATGTTTCTCACCCTTGCCCCTTTCCTCCCGTTGTTTTCCTCTAAAGGCAACCATAGCCTGAGACCTAACCACCTGTCTCTGCTTTCTGTCTAACTTGGGACCTCGTCCGTAATTGACAAAGACGGACATGTTGACTGTTGAGCCAACCGCAGGTGCAGATGAAAAACTGAATGATGAAAGTTGGGAGCGTTTTCCTGATTGGGACCCAACAGAACTTTCAGCTCTTTTATATACAGAGCAAAAGGGGTGCCTCGTACGTAAGTACCCTTACTCATTCGCATGGGTCTCGATGGACACAGAATGAGGTTTTGCAGTTGAATCTGGGAACCTCGGAGGCGAAGCTCTGCGCCAAGATGACGCTAGAAGCATGCTGTCGTGATGTGATTGGTGTTGAGCGATTGCCTATTTGGGGTTGGTTTCCCAAGTCTTACCCCCTGGTCGACGTTTTACGGGCAGGGAAGATGGACTCTGTGCTATGGTATCTGGCAGATTCTTTCAATAAGACTTTGGAAAGGAATTACCCCTTTCAGACCTCCTGTCAAAAGGTACTATTTCTCATTGAAACTTTCTGGAAAGAGGTGGCAGTTAGAGCATGTTCTTAGAAACCTGAAACTTCCAAGTGTTCAAGATTTAAACAAGAGGATGTCTCTTCGTACAATGCAGCTTATCACCTCCCACAATGAAGCCGATTAGAGAGACACGGGCTTTTTTCCAACAAGCCAATCCATCTTTCAATAACCTCTATAGAAAATAAAATACGGGTTTTCGATTATAAAGAGGCATAATTTATTATTTTAAGCAATTTTCTTTAAATAAAATTGATAAAAGATAAAAAATAGTTATACCTTTGAGAATAATATTTTGGCGTAAGTAAAATTGCTGGCGTCGCTTCGTTCGTCAGTCGCGCGGCCCTTCGCTGCGCTACGGGGCGCTTCCTTCCTCTCTCTCGCTCCTGACAATTTTGGCG